>JAJPUD010014020.1:0-31974 GCA_023553655.1 Myrmecobius fasciatus | reverse complement strand
CTTCTTCTTCTTCTTCTTCTTCTTCTTCTTCTTCTTCTTCTTCTTCTCTTCCTCCTCCTCCTTCTCTCTCCCTCTCTCTCTCTGTCTCTGTCTCTCTCTCTGTGTCTCTCTCTTTCTGTCTCTATCTCTCTTTCTTCTCTCTCTCTCTCTCTCTCTCTCTCTCTTTCTGTCTCTGTCTCTCTTCTCTCTCTCTCTCCTTTTATTTTTTTTCTAGTTGTACATATATATCAACTTTTCACAAACATATTTCTTTATGAATCATGTTGGAAAAGAAAAATCAGAACAAACGGTAAAAACCACAACAGAGAATAAAACCCAGAAAAAAATGTGACCCTAACACGTGTTAATATACATTCAATTTCTATAGTTCTCTTTCTGGATGCATTTTCTATCCAAAGTTTATGGGGATTTCCTTGAATCACTAAATCATGAGAAGAACCAAGTTTTTCAGAGTTGATCATTCTACAATCTTGCTGTTACTGGGTATACTGTACAGTTGGCTCTACTTGTTTCATACAGCATCCATTTTCCAGGCCTTTCTAAAATCAGATTGTGCATCTTTTTTGAAAGAGTAATTATACTCCATTACCTTTATGTACCATAACTTATTCAGCCATTCCTCAATTCATGAGTGTCTACTCATTTTCCAATTCTCCGCCATCAAAAAGAGCTGTTGCAAACATTTTTGCACAGGTGGGTTCTTTCCACTCTTTTATGATTTCCTTGAGATACTGAACAAGTAGCGGTACTGCTGGATCAAAGAGTATGCACGGTTTGATAGCCCTTTGGGCATAGTTCCATATTACTCTCCAGAATAGTCAAATCATTTCACAACTCCACCAACCATGCATTAGTGTCCTAGTTTTCCCATGTTCTCTCCAACATTTATCATTATATTTTCCTGTCATCTTAAACAATCTGAGAGATGTGAGGTGGTACCTCAGAGTTGTTTTAATTTGCGTTCAATAGTGATCCAGAGCATTTTTTCATATGACTATACATAGGTTTAATTTCATCATCTGAAAATTGTCCATTCATATTTATATATTATATCAATATATCATATTGATAATTTATCAATTGGGGAATAACTTGTATTCTTATGAATTTGACACAGTTCATTAAATATTTTAGAAATGAGACCTTTATCAGAAACACTGGTTGTAAAAGTTTTTCCTCAGCTTTGTACTTCTTTTCTAATCTTGTTTGTGTTGGTTTTGTTTGTGCAAAAACTTTTTTAATTCAATGTAATCAATGTTGCCTATTTTCCATTTCATAATGTTTTGTACTTCTTCTTTGGTTATCAATTCCTCCTTTCTCCAAAGATATCATAGGTAAACTATCCTTGCTCTCTTAATTTGCTTATGGTATCTCACTTTATGCTCAAATCATGTACCCATTTTGACCTTATTTTGGTATAGGGTGTTAGATGTAGGTCAGTGCTGAGTTTCTGACACCTCCTCCTTTTACTTCTTCTCTAAGATTATAGTACATGTTTATTTCTGCAGGATAAGATGTTTGTAGTTGGAAGTCTATGTACTTTGAGAAATATTGTATTCCATCCCATCCTCTGCCATATATAAAAAGATGCCAGATCTTGAGTGATTCTTTGTTTGTTTTTGATACTTTACTTCTTTGTGGATACTTGCTGCAAGTTTTAGTATTGGACTTCTAGATTTTGGCTATAACATTGGCTAAGACTTTTGCAGGGTGTGTGTATATGTATATATGCTTGGCTCTGGTCATCCGTTCTTCTTTGTCTTAACTTGGATCCCTTTGGTCTGTGCCTTGACCTCTATCTCCTGGTGTCAATCCCTAACACTATCTTCTTATCTTTGAAGTTCAGAGTGCTAAATTTCCAGGTCTGCTAAGTGGTGCTATGGATTAAGTCTAGACTTGGAGTCAGGAAGATTTTGGTTTTATAAATTTGTAAGTGGTATATTCCTGGACAAGATAAGCATCTGTTAACATCAATTTCTTCATCTGCAAAATGGGAATAATAGTACCTACTCTACAATGTTGAAATAACATAGTGATCTAACCTAAAAGCATCATATTAATGAGATGATGATGATGATGATGATGATGATGATGACTGATGATGTGTTCTATGGCCTCTCAATCCTTAGTGAAAAGAATTTGTTCACTTTCTCTTCTTAGAACTTACATTCTCTTGTTTTTTTTTCCCTCTACATCTCTCCTAGCTCTAATATGGCATGATTCTTTTAGAAGGTGAGAATTTATCCTTGCTGTCATAACATTGGGTTCTAAAGTTACCATCCTTGTGTCTTCGTGGAAGAAGAGGATACTTTGCATTCTTGCTTTCTGAAGGCAAGTCTTTCAGTGTCCAGGATCATCTGGCCCATTGCTCCTTGCTAATGGTTTTTGACTTGTTTACCAATGC
Organism: Myrmecobius fasciatus; assembly: GCA_023553655.1. Taxonomy (NCBI): domain Eukaryota; kingdom Metazoa; phylum Chordata; class Mammalia; order Dasyuromorphia; family Myrmecobiidae; genus Myrmecobius; species Myrmecobius fasciatus. The sequence goes on along the minus strand of JAJPUD010014020.1, from coordinate 29,570 downwards.
AGATTCTGGCCCTTTCTTATTATACTTGAATTTCTGTCTAACCCTTTGCACAGCTTTGGAATGGAAGTCTCTTACCTCTGTGGAGTTTGTTCAATGGATTTCTAGATCATTATTCAGTCTGATACAAATGTCTCATTTTTAACTACAGTATGTATATGGAAACTGGTGGCCTATCTCCCCATAGATGTCATGGTGGCCAAAAGTCATATCAATTTCCTCTTCCATGTGACATTTTATCTATAGGAAGAGAGCTGTTATGAATCCATTGAGTATGCCCAAGGCTAAATATATCCATCTAATCTATCAGACAATCAGACAATTGAGCTGGACTCTACATGTCTGGACTTTATCTACCATGCCCTAGAAACGTCTTCATCCTTTAATTCCACCCATTAGAAGCATTTACCCTGGAAATACTTCTCTCTGATGGTCTGTTTCCTCACAAAATCTCCTTTTTTGAGAAAGACATTGCAACAATCAGGTGTCTCCTGACTCTTCTGGACTTTGTCACCCAAGCCCCGTTCATGGGTATTGTCATCTCACTCCTCTCCCTCTCTCTCTCCCTCTCTCTCTCTCTCTCTCTCTCTCTCTCTCTCTCTCTCTCTCTCTCTATCTCTCTCTCTCTCTCTGTATATATATATATATATATATATATATCCCACCACCACCAACTCTCTTTCATATGCCTTTTATATGTGATCTTTCATTAGAATGGGGACTCTGAGTGCTGAGACTGTCTTTCATTTCTTATATTGATATTCACAGCCCTTAGCACAGTACCTGATAACATAAGTGATTAACTAATTCTTATTGACTTATTGATAATTCATTCATTCATTTATTTATTTATTTTTTATTTTATTTTATTTTTGCTGAGGCAATTGGGGTTAAGTGACTTGCCCAGGGTCACATATCTAGGAAGTGTAAGTATCTAAGGCCTGATTTGAACTCAGGTCCTTCTGACTTCAGGGCTGATACTCTTATCCACCGTGCCCCCTAGCTGCCCCGATAATTCACTTTTTTAAAAGAAGCTTTTATACTATTTACTGTATTATGTGTTTGGAACAAAAAAAAATAATTTAACAATTCCTGTCCTCAAAGAATATACATTTATCCACACACACATACGCAATCTCATTACATTAATCTACACATTTTAACTGCCTTTATTACTTATTTATCCATATTTGGGAGTGAGGTTTCTTCAATGAGTCTTCTCACATGGATTGATATTTTCTACCTTCTCATCTTCCTCTTTATGCACTCCATCTTATTCATTATAAATTTTGTACTGATGCCCAAGTGGAGCTCTTGGTCACCTAGGAGACTGAGACTGACATTTCTATTGTTAGCTGGACTCAGTGAATCAAGGAGCAGATAATTGAGGACCCTCAGAGGGACATGGTCAGATTCTTCATTCCAATATCTACTGCTTCCCTAAAATATCAGTAATGATCTGCTTTAATTGAGCAATAAAGCTGACTTCCAACAGGTGAATTGAGTTTGGTGGAGAAAGAAAGAGAGAGAAAAAGAGAAAGAGATACAGAAGAAATAGGAGGGAGGAAGTAAGAGAAGAAAAGGGAGAGATATAAACGTAGATATAGAGGTAGAAAAAAAAGAGGAAAGGTGGTAGAGAAGGAGAGTGGCTGAGGGGGAGAGAGAGATAGAGAGAGAAAGAGATACAGAAAGACAGAAAGCAAAGGAAAAGAGATGGAAATAGTCAATCTAGTCAAAATGAAGAAGATATCATGGAAAGCTTACTAATTCTGCCAGGAATCGGGTTTCGGTCCAGCCTGCGACATTTCTATAGTAAATGATGTGGGACAAAGTTCTCCAATGTCTTCCTTTATGAAAGCAGAATTCTGGAATGGGTGATTTCTAAAATCTCTCCCAGGTTTGAGGGTTTGAGTTCTGTATTCCATATTCTAAGAAATGGTATTTGACTCAAATAGAAATAGAAGCCACTTATTTTTACCTGCAGGCTGTTAAAAAAACTTATTTTTAAAATGTATAATTACATAGCTTTCTGGTATTTTAATTTATGTTGTTCCCAATTATGCTTTCCTCTGGTTTTTGTGCCACTCAGAAGTGCTTTGTATCAAGCCCACAGGTTATGTGTTTGACCCCTCTGTTTAAAGTCCTAACCAGCTTTGACAGTCTCTGCTCCAAATTCTCAACTCTGACAAGATTCAGCTTCATGGGAACATAAGAATCCACAGCTGCTATGATGAGGAACAGTGCTATCAACTCATCATAATAAGGAACACAATCTCACCTATTGAATAAATGGTCAACATGGGAATCTGGGCTTTGAAACCCGCACACATGGAAAAGCCAGCATGTCCCCGATTTTTGTCCCCTCAGTGCCTTTGGGAGCAGCCTAATTGTCCCCTGTCTCCTTCTTGGTGGTCTGAAAACCTGGAACAGCTGTGTGATGGATGGATGGATGGATGGCCCTTTTCTCATCTTGCCACCAGTTACCTCATTACATTACAGCCTGCACCCACTGGGATTTACGGAACTCTTATTGACAAGATGCAGACTGCTTTGGCAAACAACGACTTACAATACCCGGGAGCAGGATTTAATTTAGCAGGATGTGAGTGCTTAATGTTTCAAAAAAATCACAAATAATTTATTACTCTCAGTTGCCCATGGGGATTGTTACAGCTTTGTATTCAGATAGTCATATGTGTAATTGACTTCGAGAATTAAAGCTGTGGCCCTGAGTGCAGTAGCTAATGGAGACCTGAATACAATCACTCTTTCTGTGTCCATGGAATGTTTGTTTTTGTTCATTTGTTTTTGAAAAGAAAATAAAAAGAAATCCACTATGATTTACTATATACATATATATGTACCCATATCTATGTAGTAATATATTATTTTAATCTTTAACTAATTCTTTCTGTCTCTCTGTCTCTTTCTGTCTCTCTCTGTCTCTCTGTATCTGTTTCTGTCTCTCTGTTTCTGTCTCTATCTCTCTGTCTCTGTTTCTGTCTCTCTGTCCCTGTTTCTGTCTCTCTGTCTCTCTGTCTCTCTCTGTCTCTCTGTCTCTCTCTCTCTCTCTCCCTCCTTTCTTCTGTCCCTCACAGGGTCACTCACAATTTGGACAATTTTCATAGCAAAAGGTGACTTTCTATAAAACAGAGATTAGCAGATTTAGAAGATCTAGGAACCTACAGTGTCAGAGGGACCATATACCTGAACACAGAGAAAAGTTATTATGTGTCTACTTTGTGTCCTGAGTGCTAAAAATCCAGAGAAAAACAAGGGATATCATCCTTGTCTTCGAGGAGCTTACTTTCTCTCAATATATATATACATTTCATATAAAATCCATAAATCGTTAGTAATGGATGGAGAGAACCAACAGTTGAGAGGATCTGCAGTAAGTGACACAGAGGGCTATACCTTATATGTGTGGAAATTTACCTCCTGTGTTTCTTTTCTTGGAACTTATGTCCTGTATAGGTTCACTGCATTAATAGATGAAGTTGGTTTTGCATATTTCTAATTTGAAATATAGGAGAAAAAGCTATTGCTTTAGAAATGATTTTCCTGAAGTTCTTGTCAGTAACTTTTATCATAAATGACTCTGTCCAGGATTTCTAAAACTTTAAGAGATGATAGGAATTTTCCTCAAAGTTATTTAGTCATGTTCTTATTAGCAACTTCATTATTCCTATATCAAGGATATTTGCAGAATATGCTGTTAATCCTGCAAAGATGACTAAGGTTCAGAGTGGAACGGGGACTCCAATGGTCAGACAACATTTGCAGCCAATATTGATTCAAACTCCTTGAAACTAGAACAACAAAACCTTTAATCAACTTAATCTAATAAAATGATATTTATTCTACCTGTATCCATTTTATTTTTCTCTCTCTACCATTGCCCGTGTAAGCTTTTATCTTTTGCCCCTGAATTCTCATGATATCCTGTTGGGTAGTTTTCTTTTGTCAAATATGTTCACCCTCCATTCAACTTCCAAAATGCTATTCCTAAAGTGTAGACCATTCAATATTCCATAAACTTCAGTGGCTCACTATTACCATGAGATATAAATAAAAAGCCTCTGTTTAATCTTTAAAACCCTTCATAACTGTTCACTTGACCTTTACGGTCTTCTTTCTCTATATTCCTTTTTTTTTGCTTTTTGCTGAGGCAATTGGGGTTAAGTGACTTGCCCAGGGTCACACAGCTAGGAAGTGTCTGAGACCAGATTTGAACTCAGGTCCTCCTGACTTCAGGGCTGGTGCTCTCTATATTCCTTTTTAACAAAATCTGTGATTACATAACTCTACCTCTCTTCATTTTTCTCTCACTTAGGCTCTGAATAGTGTGGTGAGAAAGGTGCTGGGCTTTAACTGAATTAAAATCTGGCCTCATATACTTAAAGTTGTGTACCTTTGGATTGGTCATTTTACCAGTTTGTTTTACTGCTTTGGGGTGTGAAGATTTAGTCTTGTCTAGTGTAGACAGACAGTTGTGGTATAATGTTATTTTTTTGTCCATACTCATTCACCAAACAACTGGATTACATTCTGGGAAAGGAATCTCAAAAGTGAATAGATTAAAACTTGCCTGGAACTGGGAAGACTCAAGTCTGGTGTAAAGATGTTACTCTATGACTTCTATCCTACTGAAAGACCTCTTTATTTAGGTAGGAAGCCTGTAACCAAAGAAGCCAAATTTAGCCTGTCACCACTGGTTCTTGATGGGATCTAGGTAGCTCTAGGATCAATAGCTCCCTCTTTCCCCATACTTATTTTATGGTCTTCAAGGGTTGCAAGAGCATGATGAATACAGAAATATGGTTAGAAGAACTGCACATATTTAACCTATATTGGATGGCTTGCTGTCTATGGGAGAGGAGTGGGATGGAGGAATGGAGAAAAATTTGGAACACAAGTTTTTGCAAAGGTGAATGTTGAAAACTATCTTTGCATATATTTGGAAAAAATAAAAAAGCTACTAAAAGAGTTTTGAGGCTGACATATATATTTCCCTGGAGCCAGCCTGATTAGACATCTCTCTTAACTTACTTGAGTTCATTCTTTAAAGACATAGTTATATTCCATCCCCAGGTCTGTATTATGTTACCCACAAGTTCAAACTATAAAAAACAGGAGAGAAGAAGCAATAGAATTAGAACTAGGTTCTAACCGTGATGTTTGCTGACAGGTTTCTGAATGTGCCCAAGTTGGGGCTCAGAGCTTGCCAACCATCAAGGTTCTCCCAAGCCTCAGGCCAACCTGCTCAGCTCCTTTTCATTTTTATTTCAGGATATAAAGGGATTGGCTGCTTCTTAAGGGTCTGAGGCACTGATGGTTTGAAGGCATCAGCACAGAAAAAAAAGCGTTCTTGGTCTTGCAGAGGGGAGTTCAGTGAATTATTTATATTAATGGCTATGCCATAAAGCTGAATGGAACCAGGGCTAGTGCTGTATCTTCCTTATAATCAGCTTCTTGCTATCCTCCCTCTCATCTAAAGCTTCTTCCTATTTTCCTTTCACCTTTGCCAGTCTAGAATCCTAGATTTATTATTTTAGGACTTAGCTCAAGCCTCCCCTTCTTTCTCCTTAAAGACCTTTCTGATTATTCACTTACTAGGGCCCTTTCTCCCCAAACCATCATATATTCTAAAACATAATAATAATAATAATAATAATAACTATAGCTATTTTTATAGCTAACTTTATATGGTAGTGTGAAATTTACAGAGGTTTTTTACATACATTACCTCATTAGAACATTATTACATACATCCCTAGGAAGTAGATGCTATCATTTTCCAAATTTTACCAATGAAGAAATTGAGTTTGAAAGAAAGTAAATTATTTTATCATCCTCACATAGATAGATAAATAGACGACAGATAGATAGATAGATAGATAGATAGATAGATAGATAGATAGATAGATAGATATTGCTTATTCCTACTTCCTTGTAATCTTTTTTTAGGATTTTTATATTTCTGCCTTTTTATACTCAGGTTAAGTACCATACTTGGTACATAAAGTAGGTATTTAATAAATGACTCATAATTAGCATCTTGTAAAAAAAAAGATCTAGGCAGTGATCACACAGCATTTTAAAGTTAAAAGAGTTCTCATTCATTATGAAGTCCAATACCTACCTGAAAAAAATCCCTCATCAACACACCTGAAAAGACATCATCTGGCTTTGGCTTGAAGCCTTTCAATAAGAGGGAACCCTCCTCTCTCATTCCCCTTCCCATTTTACTCCCTTCTGACCCGTTTCTTTCTTTTTCTCTCATCAGAGAGAAGACATGACAATATATAAATTCCTACAGAGGGATGGGTCTCATTACCATTAGGGGGTAGTAGGAAAGGCTGCTGCCATGATTCTCATGAAGAGAGCTCTCAAGGAGTGAAAATAAATCGACAATATTTTAAAAATATTGAAAAACTCCAGGGATTCTAAAAGGTGGATGTGATAGATTATTCCAGGCATGAAGCAGAGCCCCCAAAGACAGAGATGAAGTGCGGAGCAGAATGGGAGAGGAGCACATGTTGGCCAGTTTGGCTGGATCATAGTGGGTATGAAAAGAGTCAAGATGCTAGAAAAAGCTGCAAGAAATGACTGACAGTCAGAGCCTAAGCAGAAAACAGCTCTTTACCTTCCTATGGGAAGGAGAAGGGAGAACAGTATACAGGGCTGTGAGTCAGTGGTACTTGGTAATTCTGTTAAAAAATTCAAATCCCCAATACTGGCAGGAGACTTTGAAGTGTTAGAGGTATGTTTGTGTGTGTGTGCGTGCACGCGTATGTGTGTGTGTGTGTGTGTGTATTTCCATATATAAAAAATTATAGATATACATAGGAACCTTAAGAGATGTGAGATATGGGTGTGTATGTCTCCATATAAAAAGAGATCAAATTATACATATGCCTCTTTGCACTGCTTCAAGAAGATGTTAAAAAAAAAAAAAAACCTTTTAGAAAACTCTTTTATCTCATGATTAAGTGGCTGTTGGTAACATAATGGACGGAAGGCAGACCTCATAGAACCCAAAACCAGGTCCAAATTTTGAGTCTCCCACTGTCATCTAGAGGATTTTCAGAATTCCAGGATGGCCCAATGTGGATCTGTTCCCTCTTTTGCAAAATGACTGGAGTTTGCCTAAATAGTCTCCTGGTTCCTCTCCTTTTTTTTGGCCTCAGGCTATTAGAAAGTCATCATTCCCCTCATTTGTTGTCATTTGTAGAAGCCTTCATACCTATCTATCTATCATTTATCTATATATTCTATCATCCATACACCTATATATCTAACAATCTATCTATTTACCCATCAATCATTTATCTATCTCTTCTATCATCTATCATCCAATACATCTATCTACCAAATATATTTACCTATCTATCAATCATTTATCTATCTATTCTATCATCTACTATCTACCTACTTATCTATCTCTTATATAGGGGAGAACAAGAAACAAAAACTAAATCCAAAAATACTGATTTTTCAACTAGCTTAAGCTTTGATAAACAGAAAGCCAGGTTGATTTAGATTCCTTTCCTTTATAGAAGATTTAGTGCCAGAATTAACACTAGAAATCTACTTTACAGCCATATATTTATAGAGGAGGAAACTGAGACCCAAACAATGAAATAGCTTGTCCCCACTCAAATGGGCAGTAAATGAAAGAGATAGGGCCCAATAGTGTCAGTATCAATAAGAGAATCATAAAGCTTGTATAAAGTATACCTAAGTGATATTACAGTACAATAATCTCCCTACTCTGTTCACTTCACTGTGTATTAATTCATGTATGTCTTTCCATTTTTTCCCTGAAATTCACTTCCTCCTCATTTCTTATGGTACAATAATATTCTCTTATAGTCACATATGCTCATTCAGTCATTTCCTAATTGATGGAATTATTAATTTCCATATTTTTCCCATCACAAAAAGTGGTGTTTTAAATAGTTTTATGCAAAGAAGTGCTTTTCTTTTTTCATGGATCTCTTTAGGGTACAGATTTAGTTGAGGTGTTGCTGGATCAAAGGGTTTATATAGTTCATATAGGGCTTTATAATCCTATGGACATAATTCCAAATTGTTCTCCAGAATAGTTGGATCAGTGCATTAACGTTCAAATTTCCCCACATATCCTATAACATTTGTCATTTTCCTTTTCTGTCATATTAGTCAATGTAATAGATGTATGAGTAGTACTTCAGAATGATTTTAATTTCATTTCTCTAATCAATAGGGATTTAGAGCAATTTTTTTCATGACTATAGGTAGCTTTTATTATTTTGTCTGAAAAGTACCTGTTCATGTCCTCTGACTATTTAACTACTGGGGAATGGCTCTTATTTTGTGAATTTGACTCACCTCTCTACGTATTTGAGAAATGAGGCAAAAAAAATTATTAAGTGAAGTGTAAAACTATTAAAAAAATATTTGGAAGGACAGCCTACAATAAACTCATCCCAACAGCATTCTAAGGACAGAAATGGAAAGATGACAACAAATCAAAATGGTCAAGATCCCCAAAATTACTGGAACAAATGGATCTCAACATTAGAGAACATAGAATCACTTCGTTTAGACCCTAATCTCATTGTCCTAAACATTTTATCAGGAAGATATCAAGAAGACAAGAATAATGCCAGAATTATTATTATCATGAAGATGAGAATAATACCAAAAAGAACAGAACAGGAGAAAGAAGAGAAATTTGTGACTGACACAAAGGTTCAAAATGCAAGATAGCCAAAAAAGGTGAAATGCAAAGGTAAGGGAAAGTCTTAAACCTTATTAATCCATTGCCCCATGTCTATTTAAACAAATTAAAAGTGGGAAAAATGTCCCTAAATACTGATCTATCTCTCTTTACTTTTTTCACATCAAGGGCATCTTTGATAAGGATGTCAAAATAGACATTCTTCATTGTTAGAAATTTTAGAAATAAATGATCCACCTACGTTTAATACCCTCTTTTTCATTTCCTGAAGGAATTGGACTATTGATCAAAGAGAGGAAGTCTCTCTTTCAAGTTATTGCTTTTGGAAAGTCCTTGAGAGGAATACTATCCTTGAAGGATTAAGGAGTCTCGGGAAAATAATTATAAAATTAAGTGTCTGTTACTTTATTGGATTAAGTAAACTGTTAACCCTGAGTTATATAACTATATTTTATTATATTGTAAACTTTTTTCTAGGACAATATTCCTACATAATATATCATTATGACTATAGGAGATAATATTTTTTCAATGTGATAGCATTTTTATACCAAAAAAGTTTTTTTTCAATACTTTGTTACAAAATTTCTCAGCCATCCTTATACTTTCTTTATCCTCAGGTTATTTTATAGTAACAGATTTTCCCAGAGTAGAATTTATTGGTCCTGTCAAAATCTTTCAAGCACCAAGTATTCTTCCCACTGAAAAATTAGTTTAGGTAATGCTGATTTCATCTAAATCCTAGGACTTCATGCTCATTTCTTTTTTTTCCAAGATATGGTGCCTCACTGAGGATCTTTAGGTAAAGATTGGATGGCCATTTTGGAGTCATAATATAAAAGACATTGGGTTAGAAGGAGATAGAAGTCTCTTTTTGTTCTAAAATTCTTTGAAATCTAGCTTTCAGCTCTTACCTAGAAGGTAGAACTAAGAGGAATGGATGCAATACTAGACATAGAATAAGGAAGACATGAATTCAAATTCTATCCAAGACTAGCTGTTAATCTCTGAACAAATTCATTGAACTTTTTTGCAAATTTCCTAACCCACAAAATCAGTGTAGTGTTTTCATCAAATTTCCATTCTAGCTCCAAATCAATGGTTTTATGATATGCTGATTACAAGAAAACCTGTACTCTAACCATTTAAGTTGTTCCATGATGAAGAGGGATGTCTAAGGATTTGGAAGGTTCCTGAAACTATATGTGCGCTTGTAAAGAAGGTTGTAGAAAGGATGTTTATTTAGATATGAGTTAGACTAAATACAGGTGGTACCAGAGGGCAAGGAGCACTTGACACCTGGAATTAGGATGACTTGAATTCAAGTCCTTTGGCATTTACTGGGGATATTATTGCTTAGTTGTTCAGCTGTCTTGATTCTTTGTGACTTCATGGATTTACTCATAGGGATTTATTTTATTGGTTATTATACTGGAATGGTCAGCTATTTCCTTTTCTTTTGTGTCTACATTTTACAGATGAAGAACTGAAGCAAATTGTGGTTAAACGACTTGTCAGTGACACATGGCTAGTAAGTGTCTGAAGCCAGATTTGAACTCAGGTTTTTCTAACTCTACAACAATGCTCTTTCCACTGTACCACTTAGCTGCCCACTAGCATGGTCATCCCAGACAAAAGACTTAAATCCTGTCTGGTTCATTTTCTTCATCAGTAAAATAGGGATAAAAATAATTCCTTGGGAATCTTCAAAGTTGTCTAAATATTGACTTCCTCCTCATCACTGATTATCCCTAGCAATCTTGAAATATTGAGTAGGTGATTCTCATTTTTAAGTTATCAGCTATTCTAAATAAGAAATTGTAAAACCTTATTTCATTCCTTTATTTAAAAAAAATCATTTGAGTAACTATTCCTGTTGAGCACAAGTGAGTAAGAATGTAGTAATGTACTAAGATCAAAGGAACTTTCAAGAGCTTTTCACTTAGACAGGACAAAGTCATTTTGGACACAATACATAGTTGCTAAAAGCCTTTCCTTGAGCCCTGAAGAACCTGAGTAGTGGAGGATAAAGCTCCTAGACTGAGTTTTCAATTTAGAATGTTTTTCTTTCTTGCTATCCCTGAAATTCCATTCTTATTTTGCCCATAAATTTGGAGAGCACCGTAATACATTCTAATAAGATTTAATAACCATGTTCTCAGACAGTAAATTAAGGATAATTAAAAGAAAACTTTTGGCTAAACTCTCAGCACATCACCCAATTTTTGCCTGACCCCAAATTGCATGTAAAATTTTCTGCGTCAGCCATTTTCATGGCTGCTGGAAGGAGCTGCTCTCATCCATCCACTCTGCCAAGAGAAGTCTTCACATTCTTGAGGTAAATATCCCCCAACTCATTATGGGTTTGAAGATAGTTGGTTACCCTCGGCCTGGGTTAGCCTATCTGTTCAGACAGTTTTTGTTGGTGTGTGGCCACAGAGCACACTGTAGTTTCTTATCAAAGTTAATGTGTAATTAAAAGTTTCAAGGTAATGTTATTTACTTCTTTTGTTGGTAAGTATTGCTTTTTCTTTTTCCTAATGCCCACACTTTAATCATTCAGAAGTAAAAACAGAAGAAAAACCATCAGTGTTTTAGAGCCAGTTCCTCCTGGTTCAGGGAGAGCTGATTAGTAACTTTTCATTTATAGCATTTAATCTTGGAAATTGGCAAATGCAACAACTCAAATCTTGATTTATTGCATTGTTGATTATCTAGACATAAGAAAGACATTGGGAAAATTAATAATATTTAAACTGAAAAGTACATATTACACACAGTGTGATATGTTTGTGTGTGTGTGTGTGCGTGTGTGTGTGTGTGTGTGTGTGTGTGTGTGTGTGTGTGTGTATGGATGGGGAGGATGGAGTTGGGTGTTAAATATCTCCCAGCACACTCATGGACTTAATGCCAGACATTTCTAAATTAATTCAATTTATGCAAGGAAAAGTGTAATTGGAAGTTGTGAGTGAAACTTCTCCAGTGAGAAATAGTCTAACCTGTTTTTATTGTCTTTGTTGCCCAATGATTTGTCAGCTGCTTAAAATTTGTCTCTTCTAGCTAATTATATCATTAACCTCCTAAGTTATAATTAAGAAATAAAAAAAAACATAAACTTTTTGTAAAATGGAGAAATATTTTTCTATTAAGTAAATATGTTATGTAAATAAGAGACAAAGAATAGCAAAAAAAGTAATCACATCAAAAGGGTGTGAAGTAGCACAGGGCTACTTCAAGTCAAGTTTGAATGGAGGTTGTTCAAATCTAGACTGTCAAGTACTGCATGGGGAGACAGAAGACCTGAACTAAGGCCTTGGCTCTACTGAGGAGTCACTAAGTGACTTAGAGCCTCTCTCCCTAGCAGTCAATTATGTGCTAGTCACCATGATAAGTGCTGAGAATAGAAAGAAATATTTTGAGAGAAAGACAAAGACAGAGACAGAGAGTGACATACAGGGAGAGACAAAGAGAAAGAGACAGAGACAGAAAAAGATAGAGACAGACACAGACAGAAAGAAAGAGAGGCACAGAGAAAGAGACAAAAAGAGAGACAGACAAAGAAACAGAGAAAGAGACACAGAGAAAGAGACAAAGACAGAGAGATAGAGATATGGAGAGAGGGAGGAAGAGAGAGAGCCTGACCTTAAGCAGCTCCCAATCTAATGAGGAGACAAACATGCAAATAGCTGTATACAAAAATAATTTCTGCTTTTATTATTAATAATTAATTATTGATAATTTGTAATGAGCTTTAAGATTTGCAAAGAACTTTGAATATGTTATATAATTCAATGTATACAGGATAAATTGGAAATAATATCCAATAGAAATTGGGAATAACTTCTGAATTAAGATGGAACATCAGAGAAACCAGGAGCTTGAGATGAAGGAAGAGAGTGTTCTAGGCAGGTTATCAATTTATCAACAAATACTTATTACTTGTCTGTTATCCAATGAGATAATAATTATAAAGCATTATATTGTACATAAATTTGGCTATTACGTTTCAGTGGTGATGGTAACAGCAGCAGCAACAGCAGCAGCTGCAGTAGTAATAGAAAAAAACAGTAGCAGTGGCTGTAGTAGCATTAATAGGAGTAGTAATAGCAGCAGCAATAGTAGTAGTAGTAGTAGTCATAGTGGTAGTAGAAGTAGTAGTAGTAGTAGTAGTAGTAGTAGTAGTAGTAATGGTGGTAGTGTTGGTAGTAGTAGTATCAATAGCAGTAACAGTATTTGAGGTAGTAACAGTAGAAGTGGTAGTAGTAACAGCAACATCATCATCATGATCATGATTGTCATCATCATTATCATCAGCAGTAAGAATAGTAGTAATAATAGTAATAGTAGTGGTGTTAGTAGTAGTGATAGTAATAGTAATAATAATAGTAGTAATAGTAGTAGTAGTTTTGTGGCAGCACCAGTAATAGTCATTTCAGTAATCGTAGAAGTAGTAGTAATAGTAATAACAGTAGTAGCATCAGTAATAGTACCAATAGTAGTAACAGAAGTTGAGTTAGTAGCCGTAGAAGTAGTAGTAGTAGCAGCAACATCATCATCATCATCATCATCATTACCATCATCAGTAATAGTAGTAGTAGTAATAACAGTGGTGGTAGTAGTAGTAGTGGTAATAGTAGTAATGGTAGTATTAGGAGTAGTAATAGTAATAGTAATAGTAGTAGTAATAAGAATAGTAGTAGTAGTAGTAGTAGTAGTAGTAGTAGTGGAAGTAGTAGTAGTAGTAATGGCTGAAATAGTAGTACTAGTAGTAGTAGTAGCAGGCAGTAGTAGTAGTCATTGTCATAGTAGTAGTGGGAATAGTAATAGTAGTGGTAGTAGTAGTAGTAATAGTCATGGTAGTCGTAGTAGTAATAATAATAGTAGCAGTAGTAGTGATAGTAGCATAGGAGGAAGAGAAGTAATGTGTTGATGGTGGGAAAAGTAAGATGAAGAGGAAGAGACATTGTCCTTGTCCTATGACAGAAATATGGCAGTTCCATGCCAAGTTCAATAAAAACATTTGGATGAGTGTTCTCTTATGATTCTCATGGCTTGATAGCTACTATTTTCATGGCACTTTATGAACATTGTCTCATTTGTTCTCAAGGAGACAAGGTACAAAGTTAAAAGTGATGACTTTGCTTTCCTATAATCTGGGTTGAATCTCCACTTTTTTACTTACTTCCTGTGTGACCTAGGGTCAATCACTTAAACTAAATTAAGGTCATAGGTCACATTGATCTGTGATTCTGAGCTTCTACACTCCAATGCTTATAAGGTAAAGAGAAGAAAATTTATTTCAAGCACAGGAGAGAGAGAGAGACAGGAAACATATCCTGGAGACAATCAGGCCAGTTTTCCCTGAGACTTACAGAATATAAAAAAGTAATGTGTAACAATCCCAGAAAACTACCCTGGAGCTCACTTTTGAAGGGATTTTTAAGTATGGTAGAAGAATTTCTATTTTATTCTAAGCAATTCACTCTTTGCGGTGCTCATTTCCTGCCAAAACTTGCCTTTCCTTTGCCCTTTTTTAGCTATTCATTTTAAATTCTGAAATATTCAGGATCTTTCACTCCCTCTTTGTAAGCTACTACTTTCCAAAAGAGATTGAAACCCACTCAGTCTGATATGTTTATGAAAGTATCCTGGAATGGGATCACCTGATTCTGACTCATTCCTTCAGTGATTCCAAAGACTTAAATTTGGAACTGGAGAAAACATTAAACATTATCCAATCCAATGGCCTCATTTTACACACCTGAGTCTAGCTAAGTTTTGTGGGTTTACTGGTAAATCGCTTCCCTTGTTTTAATGGAAACTGTTGGCTTAAATAATCTCCACAGTCTTGAATTTGGGTTAAAAGGTTTTTTTAAATGTCCATCACCTTTTTATGTCCATTCCCTCTCTCTCATTCATATCTTCTCATATCCAATTACGTTCTTACACTATTTATTTTACCTCCATAACTTCTCTCAAATCAATCTTCTACTCTCCGCCCTTAGGTTCATCACCTTATTTTAGATTTTCATCCTCTTTTCCCTTGATTATTAGAAAGCCTCTAACCTGGTCTCCTTGCCTATCTCCTCCCTCCAGTATATTCTAAACATAGCTTCCAAATTGTCATTGCTAAAACAGAGGTGTGAGCTTGATCATCACTATAATATCCAAATGCCTCTTTTTGACATTTAACATCCCACATATTTGGGTCCAACACATCTTTCCAGGTTTGTTTTTTTTTTTTTTTGGTAAATTGCAACTATTCACTTCCCATGTTCAGGTCAAATTGACCCACTTGTAATTTTCTGGCTATTTCAGTGGTCTTCTCAGCGTCCACAGGTTTCCTGCATGCCCGGAATGTGTTTGCTCCTTAGCTCTGCCTTTCAGAGTCTGAATTCTTTATACCCAGCAAGAGGACTCCTTCCTTAATAATTTTCCCAGTGATTGATGATTCTCCACTCCCCATTATTTCCTGTTTATTTCTTTTGCAACTAAATTATTATTTTTATTTTGTTAAATGTTCAGCATTTACATAAAATTTTTTAACAATCTTTTTTTTTAAACTTTGAATTCCCTTCTAGGGGAGGGGTGGGACCTGGGGGGATTTGTAACAGAAAGCTTTGTAAGGGTCAGTGTTGAACAATTACCCGTACATATGTTTTGCAAATAAAAAGCTTTAATAAAAAAAATAAAATTTTGAATTCAAAATTATTTGCCTTCCTCCCATTTCACTCCCCTTCTTGAAAAGGAAAGTAATTAACTTTGATTATATATATGAAATCATGCGAAACGTGTTTCCATATTAGCCATGTTACCCAAAAATGTAAAACAATATAAGTGAAGAAAAAAGTATGCTTCAATCTGAATTCAGAGTTCATTAGCTAACTCCCTGGAAATAGACATTGTTTTTTAACATGAGTCCTTTAGTATTATCTTGGCCTTTTTTTATCAGAGAAATTGAGTCTTTCAGAGTTGATTTTCTTACAATATTACAGTTATTCACAATATACTTCATTTTGCATTAGTTCATATGTCTTCCCAGTTTTTTGGGGAAGATATGTGCTCACCATTTGTTATAGCTCAACCGTATTCCAAAGTGTTGAGCTAGTCTCCAATTGATGGCTATCCCATTAATTTCCAAATCTTTGCCACCACAAAAATATGCTTTTTTGTACATATTGTATAGATATTTTTGTACATGAAGTCTTTCCCACTTTTCTTTGATCTTTTTGAAATACAGACCTAATAGAATTATTGCTGGGTCAAAATATTTATACAGTTTTAGAATCCTTTGGCTGAAATTCCAAATTGTTGTTCAGAATATTTGGAATAAACCACCACTCCACCAATAGTGCAATACTGGCCCAATTTTCCAACATCTCCAGAATTTTTGTTTTCCTTATTTATCATATATATAATCTTATACCTGTGAAATTACTTTACTTTGCACTTCTCTAATCAGTAGCAATTTATAGAATTTTTATGCGGCTATTAATAGCATTGATTCCTTCTTCTGAATCCTGCCTGTTTAAATTGTTTAACCATGTATTAATTGGGGTATAGTTCTCCAATATATTTCAGAATTGAGATCTTTGTCAGAAGAACTTACTGCAAATCCCCACCCCCAGTTTTTTGTTTCCCTTCTAATTTTGGCTGGTTTACTTTTCTTGATACAAAAGCTTTTAATTTCATGGAATAAAACTGATATATTTTATTTCTCATAGTCCTCTCTATCTCTTTTTAACCATAATCTCTTCCCTTATCAAATAGATATTAGAGGTAATTTTTTC
Source organism: Myrmecobius fasciatus (assembly GCA_023553655.1). Lineage (NCBI taxonomy): Eukaryota > Metazoa > Chordata > Mammalia > Dasyuromorphia > Myrmecobiidae > Myrmecobius > Myrmecobius fasciatus. The sequence continues at coordinate 13,055 of JAJPUD010014020.1, read as the reverse complement.
AATGATTCCCCCAAATTCCTCATAATTTTTTTTTATTTCTAATTCATGTATCCTTTTTGACCTTATATTTTTAACAAATGTGAGATATTGGTCTGTGCTAAACTGCTTTTTAGTTTGGCTAGCCATTTTTATCTCATGCTGAGTTCTCACCCCAAAGCTTGGATTTTTGTGTTTATCACAAACTAGATAACCATAATCTGTATATGGTTGTATTAATCTATTCCACTGGTCCACCATTCTATTTCTTAGCCAGTGTCAAATTGTTTTCATGATTACTGTTTTGTAATTTGATTTCATTTTTTTCTTAATAAATTTATTTTTAATACACATGCCTTTGCAAATCGTATTTGGAGAGAAAAATCAGGACAAAGGGGAAAATCATAGGAGAGATTAAAATACAGAAAAAAGAAGTGAAGATAGCATTTTTTGTTTTACATTGAATCTCCTTAGTTCTTTTACTGGATGCAGATTGCATTTTCTGCCCAAAGGCTATTGGAATTGCTCTGGATCACTGAATCACTGGGATATAGAACCAGGAATGACACTGATGAGTCAAAGGGTATGCACAGTCTTGTAGCCCTTTGGATATAGCTCCATATGGCTCTTCAGAATGGTTGGATCATTTCCCAACTCTACCAACAATGCATTAGTGTCCCAATTTTCCTACACCCCTCTAACATTTATCTTTATCTTTTCCTGTCATTTTAGCCAATCTTAGAGATGTGAGGTGGTCTTAATTTGCATTTCTCTATTTAATAGTGATTTAGAGCATTTTTGTATAATTATAGATGACTAATTTTGTCATGTGAAAATCATATTTTTTGACCATTTATCAATTGGGGAATGATTTTTATTCTTATGTATTTGACATAGTTCCTTATATATTTTAGAAATGAGGCCTTTATCAGAACTACTGGCTTTGTACTTCCCTTTTAATCTTGTTTCTGTTGATTTAGTTTGTGAAAAACCCTTTTAATGTGATGTAATCAAAGTTGTCCATTTTACCTTTCATAATGTTCTCTAGTTCTTTGGTCATAAATTCCTCCCTTCTCCAAAAATCTGATAGGTAAATTATCTGTTGCTCTCCTAATATGTTTATGGTATTATGCCTTATGCCTAAATCAGGTACCCATTTTTTACCTTATTTGGGTATGGGGTATGAAATCTATGTTGACTTTTTGACATATTATTTTCTAGTGTTACCAGTAATTTTTGTCAAATAATGAGTTTTTGCATATGTAAGTTCTTTTCATTTTTTTAGGATCTCTTTGGAGTACAGGTCCTGTAGAGCCACTGCTGGATCAAGGGGTATACACAATTTGACAGCCCTATGGGCATAGTTCTAAAGTGCCCTCCAGAATGATTGGATCAGTTCACAACTCCACCAACAATGTATCAGTGTTCCAATTTTCCCATATCCCCTTCAACATTTATCATTATCTTTTCTGGTCATTTTAGTCAATCTGAGAGGTGTGTAATGATACCTCAGACTTTTCTTAATTTAAATTTCTCTAATCAATAATGATTTAGAGCATTGTTTCATGTAAATAGAAATGACTTTGATATCTTCTTTTGAATATATTCTGTGCATATCCTTTGACTATTTGTCAATTGGACAATGACTTCTTTTGCTATAAATTTGAATCAATTCTTTTTAGAAATAATGTCTTTATCAGATCCCTTGGTTATAAACTTTATTCCTCAGTTTTCTGTTTCCCTTTTAATATTGGCTGCATTTGTTTTGTTTGTATATATATGTATATACATGTGTGTATACATATATATATATATTAAATTTAGTATAATAAAAACAGTTTTGCATTATAATGTCTTCTAGTTTAAAAATAATTTCCAAAATCCATTTTTTTAAAAACCATGTTCCAAATGTTTCTACCTCCTTCTATTACTCTCCCACACCCCCAAAGACAGCAAGCAATCTGATGGAGGTTAAATCAATGTCATTCTTTTAAAGATATTTTGATATTTTCATGCTGTTCAAGAAAAATCAGGTCAAAGGGAACAAAAACATGAGAAAGAAAGAAAAGCAAGCAAACAACAACAACAAAGGTCAAAACAGTATGCTTTGATCCATGTTCATTCTTCGTATTTCTCTCTCTTTGGATGTGGATGATATTTTCCATCCCAAATCTATTGGAATTGCCTTTTCAAGAAATGATTAAAGAAATTTTTCTTGATATTGTATAATAAGGAAGCTCCTATATGTATCATTACCCTCATTAAATAGAACTCCTTCAATACAAACAAACAAATAAATAAATCTTACCTAGTCATATTATGTGATCTTTGGGATCAATTACTGTAATCTTAGTAGTATATTATTTAAAAATTTTGCCTTGATATTTAAGAAATTGGTTTACAGGTTTTTTTTTTTTCCTCTGCTTTCTGTCCTTCTGATTTAGGTATCAAAACCATATTCTTATTTGGTAGGACTCCTTCTATATCTATTTCTCCCCCCCAAAAAACGTTTACACAGTATTGGGATGAATTATTTCTTAAATCTTTGGTAGAGTTCCCTTAAGAATCTACAGGGAATTTGTTTCTTATTGAATTCATTGATAGCTTGCTCACTTTATTTTTCTAAGATAAGGTCATTTTGTTAATCTGGGAAGTTAAAACATATATTTTATATTCATCCATTTCACTTTGAATGTCAGTTTTATTGTCATATGGTTGGGCAAAATATTTCCCAATTATTGCTTTCATTTCATCTTCAATGATGGTGTATTCACTTTTTACATTTTTGATTGTAGTAATTTAGTTTTCTTTATAAAATCAAATTGACCAGTATTTTATGTTTTATTAACAAAAATGTTTCCTGGTTTTGTATATTAGTATCATTTTTAATTTTCAATTTTATTAATGTCTTCCTTAATGTTCAGGATTTCCATTTTAGTGTTTTTTTTTAATTTGTTCTTTTTCTAGTTTTTTTTTAAAGTTGCATTCTCAATCCATTGATTTGTTTTTCTTTCTGTCTGTCTCTATCTTTCTGTCATATGAACACTGAGAGATATAAAATATCCCCTAAGCATTACATTGGCTGCATTCCCTGGATTTTGGAATGTTGTCTTGCTTTCATTCTCACTGATGAAATTATTTACTATTTTCATAATTTGTTCTTTGACCCACTTTTTTTTAAGTTAGGTTATTCACTTTCCAATTAGCTTTTAATCTTTGCTTTCATGGCCCTTTATTAAATGTAATTCTCATTGCATTATAATCCAAAAATGCCGTATTTCTTATCTTTGCTTTTCTGTATTTGATTGTGAGATTTTTATTCCCCAATATATGATCAGCTTTTGAGAAAATGTCATTCATAATTGAGAAAGTGTTTTGTCCATGTGAACTCTGAGCCAGCCTCCTTCCCCCCATCTTCTTCCCGCCATCCCATGATTCTTTCAGATCTTTTAAGGTGTCTTGGGCTGTAAAAAATGTCTCTTTGATCTTTTGTTATCTTTGCCATTCTAGAGTTTTATTTGAATCATTATTTTAAAGTTATTTGAAAGGAAATATTGGCAGAAGTAGACCAAGTACTTTTCTTCTTTTTTTTTTTGACCAAGTACTTTTCTACTCTGATACCTTGCCTCAGTGCCTCTTCCATGTTTATTGTCCATATGGTTTGTATTTGTTTTTATTTTCTTCCTTTCTTTTTTTTCTCTGCACAATCCTCCTCAAAAACTTAAAGCTTCTTACAGACAAGGACTATTTTTTATTATTTTTTTACATCCTCAAAATCTAGCACTGAGTTGGTACAGAATAAGCACTGATTAATGAATGAAACATAAGCAGAGACTCCCACAACACCAAAACCGTAGGGCATCAGTGTTCACTTTTCCATCTTGTGTGCCTACATACACCAAAGATGTACTTACTTCTTGATAAATAACTATTTTTTCACACCAGCAATAGAATTGTATAGGACAGAATTATGTATGGATGATTATATTGTATAAAATTTCCATTTCCAAATAGCAGGTAATCCAATGAATATTCCTGACAGACTGCTTCCATGCAATAACTCATAGTGTCAGGTTTACAGGAAAAGAAAATGTGCTTATTGGGATCATGTTCTAGTGAGATGATATTGTGCTTCTAGGACTCCATGACTCAAAATCTCAATCACATTTTTTGGATTAAAAACTGAAGAGCAATATACTGTGGGATGCAGAAGTCAGATTTGGATTAGGTGTCCTCCATTTGAATTTTGGTTCCAGAACATCCTGGTTTTATTTCTACAAGCAAAGAAAGCACTGACTTCCTTTGACTTTCAGTTTGCTCATATGTAAAATGGAAAGTATTCTTTGAGTTGCAGCAGGGATTTGTTAATAGAAAGCTTGTCCTGTCAGTAGATCTGTGAACTAATCTAGCCATTATGGAGAATAATTTGAAACTATGGTCGAAGGATCTGTTGATCAAGCAATATTCCTAGCTTTATATTTTGAGGGTGTAATAAAAAGGGAAAGGTATTATGTAAATACCTTTATATTTATATAAATATAAAAAGAGTAGCAACTCTATTTGTAAAGTAGCAGCTCTTTTGTAGTGGCAAAGAATTGGAAACCGGAGGTTGGGAGGATGATCATTAATTATGGAATGGCTAAACAAGCTGGGCATATCATTATATTTGAATATTATTTTACTATAAGAACTGACAAGCAGGATTATTTCAGAGGGAAAAATACAACTGGAAAGATTTACATGATGCAAAGTGAAGTGAACAGAACCAGGTAAATATTGTACACAGTAACAACAATACTGTATGATGAAGAATTGTGAGTGATTTAGTTAATCTCAGTAATATATGATTCAAGACAATCCCAAAAGACTAATGATGAAACACTATCTGCCTTAAGAAACAAACTGATATTGTTTTAACATAAACTGAAACTTGCCATTTTCACTTTCCTTCTTTCATTCTTATTCTTAATTTGAGTCTTTTTGTACAAAATAGAAATGTTTTATATGATTGCATATATATAGCCTATATCTTATTGCTTACTGTCTCAGAGAGGGTGAGGAATGAAGGGAAGGATAGAATTTAGAATTCAAAATTTAAAAAAAATAAAATATTAAAATTTATTAACCAGTAATTTAGGGAGATAAAATATATTAAATATATAAAAGTGAAAAGTAAAAAAGTATTTTTTTAAATTGAGTGCTGGTCTTGGAGTAAGGAAAACTTTGTTACAAACACAAATCCTTAAGATATAATTAGAGACAGAATAAATATTGTGGCACTTGAGCAGAGAGGAGAGAATGACTGGATAGAAGCAACAACCAGATGCTAAACAGTGGCAACTAAATTATGCCTAAGGTCCTGTTTTATTTATCTAGCTATGCTACAAAGCTGAAAGCCAAATGGGTCTTTCTGCCCTCAATGAACTTACATTTTACTGGGGAAATACAATATATTCCAAAATAATCATGTTCAGGAGAAATTGGAAAGAGATAATTACCTGTGGAGATTGAAGGGAGACTTCTTAGATCAGGTGGAGTGGGAACTGTATCATGAAAGAAGTCAAGATTCCAAGGAGCTGAGATGAGAAAGAAGCACATCAGAATACACAACTTCAAGTCATGATATTGGTGTGAGTAGGGTAGCTGAAGGAAAGACTTATAAATAAATCTAGAAAGGCAAGTGGGAAGGAGATTATGTCAGACTTTAAATGATAGGGTGAAGAAGCTGAATTTAATCCTAGAGGAAATGGGAGCTATTCCCTAAAGCATTTTGAGCAGGGGAATTACATGGTCAAGCATAAGTGCTTGTGGTGCAATAGGTAGAGCTCTGGGCCAGAATCAGGGAGAAAAGTTCAAGTATTATCCCAGATACTTGGTGACTATGTGCTCCATTGAAACTGACTTGGCCTGTGTCTATCCCCATGTCCTTTTCTTTCTCTTTTCTTTTTTTTTTTTCTTTTGGTAAAATGAAGATAAACAAAAACATCTATAACTCAGGATTGTTGTGAAGATCAAATCATATATATTTAAGCTTTGCAAACCTTAAAGCATCATGACATTGCTGCTGCTGCTATTGTTATAGTTGAGTTATTCAACCATGTCCAAATCTTTGTGACCCTATGGATTATCATATGCCCATAGAGTACGTGGGGGTTTCTTGGCAAAGATACTAGAGGGGTTTCTCATTTTCTTCTCTAACATAAATACTAGCTACAGCTATTATTCAGGCCTAGGGAGATTGTTTTGGGTACAATATGAAGGATATATTAGTAAGGGGAGGACTGCAAGCATTTAGACTGATGATTAAAATTATTACAGCAATCCATCTGAGAGATGATAAGGATCAGAAGTAGAGATATGGCTATGAGAGTGAAGAGGAAAGGAAGAATAAGAAAGATGTGAAGGAAAAATCAAAGAGAACTAGCTATTAATTAGCTATTTTGTTAGAATTTTATCTTTTTCTGGTCCCTTTTACCACACTTCCCATCCTTCCTCCCATGTCGTATAGTAAGTTTATAAGTAGCTAGTATAAGGTAATAAGAATAGGAAGTAAGATTGCAAGGGGAAACATAAACGTCACAAACTGTCCCATAAATTAAGAAACATAACAGTTACTTGCAAATGGTCTCATAAATTAGTGGAGCATAGAAGCCACGGGCAACTTCTCATAAATTAACTAAAACCATATCCTGAGACTATGTGCTAAATTAGGGGATGCTGGTTAGGCCTTAATGTAATAGCAGTCCTGCTAAGTGACTCTGGTCTGTAAGCTTCAGATAAGCTTCAAACATCTGCAATAAAAATAGTAAAACACCAGCAAAATGTCATGTAACCCTAAGGTGTTGCTGATAGCTTTGAGATAATGTGGATACATTAACTAAGCCTAAAGTGGCTATATATATATGGGACCCTAAACTTCTACTCTGTTGCTTTCCACACACACACCCCTCCCCATGTCTTCACCTGTTAAGGGTCTTTACTGACTGAATGCTCCCAACTCTGATCTGTGCTTACACAACTTATTCTCTGTCCCCTTTTTTCTCCCCAATCTCTTCTCAAACCCTGCTTACATCCCTTCACCATTCCATCTTCTACCCCCATTGTATTTGCCTCTGTATTCTTTGTGTTTCTTAAATTATTATTGAAATATTATTTCTCACTTGCTGCTTCTTGGTCTTTCTTGGTAAATATCTAAAATAAAAGGATATGTTTGACTCCCTTGACCTAAAGTTTCCCCCAGCAGTCTTATTTTTTGGTCATAAATCAGCAGTATTAGAACTGAGACTATATGTTGCTTATAGCCTCATGTACCCATGAAGAATCATGGCATAATAAATTCGTGAGTAGAAATCATGAGGGTCAGGTAAAACTTATGATCTTTCTCAGAAGACTTTTTCCTGTATTGGAGCCACAATAAATCAATCAATAATTCAATAAACTATTTCAAATATGGACAGGCACTGGGAGAGAAAGAGCAAATAAAGAATCAAGGATAATTCTGAGGCTATGAACGTGAGCCACTGAAAAGATTATTTTTCACTAAATAGATATAGCAAAGCTTCTAACAGAGATTTTGTTGCAGAGTGTGGTTGGAATCAGTTTTTTCATAATTTTCTTGTATCAGTATGATTTCTTTTCCCAGTTTTCCTCTTCCTCTTTTATTGAATTTTAAAAATCATTTCTGAGATATTTCTGGAGTATTTTTAGATCTGAGACCCAATCACTTTTGGTGATTTGTTTGTAGCTGTTTTGACAATGTTGTCTTCTTCTCAATTTGTGTTTTAATCTTCTTTATCACCATAGTAGCTTTTTATGGTCAAGTTCTTCCTTTGGTGTTTGCTCATTTTTTCAGCTCTTTTTTTTTTTGGTTTTTAATTTTATGTTAAAGTTGAGTCTTTGCTCCTAAGGAAGAGGGGTCACTATCCCAAACTTCATCTTTTTTTATACACCTGTTTTCAGAGCTAGTTCTGGATATCTAAGTTTGCAGTGATTCCAAAGGGATGTGATCCATGGATATGTGTGATCATTACTCTCCTGGTCTGTGATTTTGTCAGTGACCTACAAGAAGCACTCTTTTCCGTATAGAACTGGGATCCAATTTATGTTAGTGCTCCATTTTGACCTGGGGGTATGATTCAGAACCATGTATGGGTAATGCTGTAGAGTCCTGCAGCTAATGGCAGGAAAAGTTCCTTTGTTATTTCCTTATAACCAGTTGTATTACTTCCTTCCTGTTAGTGGGTTTAGATCTCTGGCAAAATGCTGATGATAATTCAGGCACCCACAAAGTTTCACTCTAACCCCAGTAAAACAAAACCTTTCCTACTGAACTTCTAAGTTGTCTTGGATTGAAAAACTGTTTCACCTCATCCTTTTGTTGCTTTTCCTACTCGACAATTCCATTTGAAATATTATTTTAAAGTTGTTTGGAAGGGAATTTGGGAAGCTTCAGACAAGTCCTTACTTTGTTATTTTTACTTTGGTGTCTTAATGTTTTCATTTGGTACTTTTGATCTATAAAAGTGTATATAAAGAAATTGCTGACCCAAGTGTCCTGGCAGAACATTTTATTCTTTTTGTCCTGCCTGCTAAAAACTCAATATGAACAAAAAACACTCTCAGATGTTTTTCTAGACATAGGGTTTTTCTAGACCTAGCCTTAACAGTAGAGGATTTTATTGCTGTACCTGTCAAATAGAAGCTGATTTCTGGCTACTATGTGTGCAGTCTCCAGGTACATTTTGGTAATCACTGCATCTGGTCTTTCTATTCCCTGCCTCTTTCCCATCTCTTGAAAAATGTTGCTGTGTCCCACAGTAAGTACCATTTCTTCTCTCTGTTCCTATGTAATTCTCTTTTAAGACTCCTGGTCTCCTGTTAACACCTCCTTTCCTTAGGTACTCAACACTGTCTCACTCTTGTAATATCTTAATGCTTTTAAAAACCACTTTGACCCTATAACTTTCACTGAGTTTCAGCCCATTCTTAACCTTCTTTTCTGCAGGCAACAATCTCAGAACTCCCTGAGCACCTCTCTTCATATATTTCTAACTGGTTTCTATTTGAGTCATTCTTGGGGTGGCCTTTTCATTCTTGCCTAGGAAATAACCATATTGCTACTGAGGAAAATTATTCTTCCTTCCAAATGAGCCTTGGTCTTGAGATCTGACAACTACTCAATAGTCAAGAAAGTGTAAGCCACCTAATTTATTTTGTTGAGTGGCATTAGTGACTAGAAAGGTCAGTCACTCTTATTGCCCATGGTTTGTCTTTGTACAGCCCTCAGTGAAAGTATTGCCTGCATAATGTCTTAATATTAAAAATAAGTAAATCTCTGAATTAGAGGTCACTATTGATGCAGTTAGGCTAAATTGTGACTGAACAGGGTCCTTCTCCATATTATACCCTAAAGTGGTCACCCAGAATTTGTTTTAAGAGCTAACATGATGGACAGAATGTTATCTCCCAAGGGACTTCATTATATTGTTGGGAAATCCTGATTGTTAATTACCTCCCCTTTAAATCAAACTTAAACTTCCTTCTTTACAACCTCTTTCCCTTGTTCCTAGTTTGTGCCTTCTGGCAAAGCAGTCAATCAATCAACTGGCATTAATTAAGAGACCCTTTTATTTGCTGGGCACAAACCTGAGATAATGTCTGAGTTCAAGGTGTAAATATTTTAGTTCATATGTGAGTAGGAAGGTATGGATTGGTGGGGTGGGAGACACACAGTGTGAGTAAATATAGGATATATCAAATTAAATACCCCATATATACCTCATGATTTTCTGAGTAGCTACTAATGACTATGGCAATCAGGAAAGGTCCTGAGAAGAAAATCATACTTGAAATGTTCCTTGAAGGGAAGAAAGCTCCAAGAAAATCAGTTCTAATTCTTTTTCCATGCCATAGCCCCACAAATTGTTAAAGGTCACATCAGCCAAACTTTTCTCTTCCTTAGTGATATATTCTAAACCTTGATATTATCTTGATATAACAAAGTTTCTAATCCTTCACTGTTTAGACCTCCTTGCTAGTTATTTCTTATTCAATTAGCTATCATGTTTCCTCTCCACTTTCTGATACTCAATATTTCTGTTGGCTCCTGAGAGGGTGCCTCTTGTGTTGAATTTACAAAAGACACAACAGAGTCCCTCACATAATGGCTCTGATCGATTCAAGGAGAAACAAGGGCCTGTTCACAGAGTTCTGCTTGTGAGACTCAGTACAGACATCTTCTTACCTATCAAAGGTAATTAGTTCTAAATGGGGTGAAATAAACAATAAAGTTGTTCCTTTTATGTGTGGATAGGGAGAGTTGTTATGTTGTAGCTGGTAGCATCTTAGCCCCAGAGCCAGATAGAATCAGATTTAAGTTTTGTATCTGATAGATACTTGCAGTGGGACCCCGAGTACATCGCTTACCTGCTCACTATTTTCTATAATTCTCAATCACTACAATTTGTACAGATGTTGAGACTCGTTTCCTTAAAGTATCCCAAATGGTAATTCCCAGTCCCAGTGAAATCACAGATTTAGGTCCTCAATCTTTGTCCATGTTCTTTCTCCCAATAGGATACAAATACTCAGTTTTTGTTTGTTTCCTCAAGCTGTAGCAGAATTCCTAGTACATAGTAGATATAATAAATTATTTATTAACTGATTGGTAGTCCATATGATCTACTGGAATCAGAGTGGAATTCAGAAAACCCAGGATATCAGACAGGTTCCTGTGCTGAACTACTCATAAGGTAAGAAGAAGAGCACAGGACACATAGGCTTGGTGGGCAGTGATCTTTAACACTGGAAGCATTACCCATTTGCATGAGATTAGAAATCCCTTGTTACATCAACATATAGACAGCTGTATTGTATCTTAACACTTCTTAAAACCTTCTGGAAAGGATGTGGAGAAAAGTTGCTTGTGGCAATATCAACATTCAGATGTATTTTGATTTCTGTGCACGTCACCTGTTCTTGACAAGAAATGAACACCAAGGGTAAGAATGGGGAAACTTCTGTCTGGTTGCCATTAAAAATGATTCCAACAATATCAATAGGAGGGGCAACTCATACTCTGGGAAAAATAATGTTTAATAGCTGAATACATTTTGTCCTTGGCGGTCTCACCAGCAAGCCCCTGCTTTTACTGCTCTCTACCTATTTACGGATCACTGACTCCTGGAGCTGAAAGGGCCCTCAGAGGCACCTGGTCCAAACCTGAATGAGAAGCCCTTCTAGAAGACCCCTGACAAGTGGTCATCCAGGCCCTGAGAGAAGGCCTCCAGAGAGCAGCAGCCTGCTGACAGGGATCAAACATGTCTGGGGTAGTTGCAGGAGGGTTTACCTGGAAAAAAATACCTTATCTGCATGTTCCTTAAGTAATTGCCTCAGTTGAATAACTGAATCTCCTCTCACTGTGTCTTTCTGTCTCTATCTCTGTCTCTATTCTTTTTGTCTTTGTCTCTCTGTCTTTGTCACGCCTCTGGCTTTTTTTTCTGTCTCTCTGTCTCCATCTTTCTCTCTGTGTCTCTCCTTGTTTCTCTATTTCTGTCTTTCTATCTCTCTCTCTTTCTCTCTCTCTCTGCCTCTATGTTTTTCCATATCTCTGACTCTGTATCTGTCTCTGTCTCTGTCTCTGTCTGTCTCTGTCTCTCTCTGTGTGTGTGTGTGTGTGTGTGTATCCTTGTCTTTACCTGTCTCTCTCTGTCCTCTGCATCTATTACTTTTTATCTCTCCTCTGAATCTCTGTGTCTCTCTGTCCCTGTCTCCCTCTCTTTCTCCATATGCCTGAGTCTTTGTGTGTCTTTAACTCTGAAAAAGAGTTAATAAGAGAGAAGTTTAAAGAGACACTGGGGCAGAATGGAAAGAGCTTTGAATTGGGAGTGAAAACCATCTGACCCTGATTCTAATCCTTACTACTTTTGTAAAAATAATCAAATTTATATCACCTCCCAAGCTCCAGGCTCCTCAACTGTAAAATGAAGCAATGTCTACACTCCTTACCTCACATGAGAAAAAGATTTTGTACATTTTAAAGCATCACAAAAACCTTAGTTCTTAAGGATATATTAAATTAGTGTGCTTTGGAAAGAGGTAATTTAGTAGGTGATAATTTGAATATCTAGAATATGCCAACAAAACTTCCTACTACTTTCTTATTTCCGCATCTCTGTACTCTGCACTTTTTGCCCAAAATCGATTCTTTAAATTAGTGAAAAATATACTAATGGGATGTAAAGATATTGTGCATGCTCAAGATACACATTCTGGATACCAAGAGTATAGAAAATTCTTGCATCATGGTAGAAAACCAGCTGCACTTGGCTTCAGAGGAGAGCCAATGCCATCCCATACCCCTCTGAAGCTTACTAGTTATGGGAAAATGGGGCACTTATTCAGGCTCATTTGGTCTTTAGTTTCTTCATTTTCATCTATAAAATAGAGGCAATCGAGACTAAAGTTAGGAGGCTCAAAGGAGAGCCTCTAAAAAAGGTACTTCAAAAATCAAAACATGCTATAATGTACATTAGCTATTGTTACAGCAATCCAGGTGAAATGGAGAGATCAAGGCAAAAAAGGAGTTATAATCAGAGGACTGAGGTACCCAAATACAGGAAGGCTTATTCTGACTTTTCTATCCTGGAACATGCATTCCATCATCTAAAGGATGAATAGCCCACCAAATTATCCATTTACATAAAAGGAAAGATCTAGATCTAGATAGATAATAGATATGATCAACATAGATAGATAGATGTTAGATCATGAGGAGATATATAGGCAGATGATAGGTTGATAGATATAGAGATGATAGATATAGGGACAGACCCATAGATGGATGGATAAATAGATAAGTAGATAGGTAGAGCATTTATTCTGTATGTATTTAGGCAGCATGTTAAGTGTTAAAGATACAGATACAAGTTACTCTTTGGGCAGCTAGATAGTGCAGTAGATTGACCACTAACTGTGGAGTCAGCAGTGGGTGAGGGATATGAAATGTGGACCACAACATAATATTTTCATGCTCTCTATTGATGTTTGCTTGCATTGTTTCCCTTCTCAGATTTTTTTTT
>JAJPUD010014019.1:0-42074 GCA_023553655.1 Myrmecobius fasciatus | reverse complement strand
GAATGGCTCACTGACATGTCAAGAATTAGTCAAACAAATTTTTTTTTAAAAATGAAAAAAAAGAAGAAAATTCAAAACACATCACTGGAAAAACAACTGACTTGAAAAATAGATCCAGGAAATACAATCTAAGAATTATTGGATTACAGACAAATTGAAAGTCAAGATGAAAAAAAAAAGAGTTGGGACAACAGTTTTCAAGAAACAAACAAGGAAAATTACCCTGGTATCCTGGAACCAAAGTAAAATAGTCATTAAAAGAATTTACCAATCACATTCTAAAAGGGGCCCCAAAATGAAAACTTCAAGGAATATAATAGCTAAATATCAGAATTTAATCTCCAAATCAAGGAGAAAATGCTGCAAACAGTCAGAAGGAAGCAATTCAGATATTTAGAAGCCACAATCAGGATTTCTCAACATCTAGCAGCTTCCACTTTAAAGCAATTGAGGGCCTGAAATATGATATTTTGGGAGAAAAAGGAGCTTTGGACTACAAGCAAGAACCTGTCCAGAAAACTTAAGAATTATCTTCTAAGGGAAAAGATAGATATTCAATGCAATAGAGGATTTTCAATAATTTCTGTTGAAAAGACCAGAGCTAAACAGAAAATTTAATCTTCAAATACAAGACTCAAAGGAAGCATAAAAAGATAAACAGATTAAAAAAACTCTGTTTTTTAAAGGTTAAAATGTTTACATCCCTACATAAGAAGATGATCCATGTAACTCTTGAGAACTGTATGTGTCAGGGAAGTTAAAAGAGGTTATATTTACAGGGTGTGGATATAAGTTGACAATAAAGTGACAATATAAAAAATAAATTAGGGATGAAAAAAGCTTGTGCTGAGAAAAGAGGAAAGGGAAGGTAAAATGAGGTAAATTACCTCAGATTAAGAAAGAGAAAAGACCTATTATAGTTGAGAGAAAGAAGAGAGATAGATGAGCATTGTTTGAACTTAATCTAATTTGTTTGCCTCAAAGAGGGAATAAGATACATATTTAGTTTGGTATAGAAATTTGTTCCACCCTATAAGGAAGTGGGAGGGGAAAAAGGGAGGCTAATAGAATAGAGAGCAGAAATATATGAAGAAAGGGATAAGAAAGGGGGCACTGAAGAAGGGGAGGGCAGATTGAGGGAGGTAATGGTTAGAAGCAAAACACTGGGGAGGGAGAGGCTGAAAAAAGAGAAAAAAATATATAACATGGGAAAGAATGTGAATGTTAATGGGATGAACTCTCCCATAAAATGGAAGCAAATAGAAGAGTGAATTAAAAGTCAGAATCCTACAATATGTTGTTAAGAATAAATACATTTGAAGCAGATATATATATGTATATAAATATATATATGTATATATAAAGAGAGAAAGAGAATATAAAAGGTAAAAAAAGCAGGGCTAGCAATCCTGATCTCAGATCAAGCAAAAGCAAAAATAGATCTCATGAAAAGAGATTAAAAAGTGCCATACAAAATTAAATAATATCAACATTAATATATCTGCACCAAGCGATATGGCATCCAAATTCCTGAAGAAGTTAAGTGAACTGTGAAAAAAAAATAGATAGCAAAACTATACTAGTGGGGGATCTAAACTTCTCTCTATTGGAACTATATAAATCTAACCACAAGATAAATAAGAAAGAAATTAAAGAGATGAATAGAATTTTAGAAAAATTAGGTATGACAGCAGGACGATTTCAGAGAGGCCTGGAGAGACTTGCATGAACTGATGCTGAGTGAAGTGAGCAGAACCAGGAGATCATTATTCATGGCAACAACAATACTATATGAGGATCAGTTCTAATGGACATGACTCTCTTCAACAATGAAATGCTTCAAACCAGTTCCAATTGTTCGGTGAAGAGAGCCATATACACCCAGAGAGAGGGATGTGAAATATGGACCACAACATAATATTTTCATGTTCTCTATTGAGGTTTGCTTGCATTGTATTTCCTTTATCCAATTATTCTTTCTTGTAGATACGATTTCTCCTGCACAAAGAAATGATGCAATAACTATACATATATTCGATTTCTTAAGTATTCTAACATAATTATCATGTAGTGGAT
This sequence comes from Myrmecobius fasciatus, assembly GCA_023553655.1. Lineage (NCBI taxonomy): Eukaryota > Metazoa > Chordata > Mammalia > Dasyuromorphia > Myrmecobiidae > Myrmecobius > Myrmecobius fasciatus. The sequence continues at coordinate 39,998 of JAJPUD010014019.1, read as the reverse complement.
ATCCTGCCATCTAGGGGAGGGTGGGGAGTAGGGGGGAAAAATTTGTAACAGAAAGCTTTGTAAGGGTTAATGTTTAGGAATTACCCATACATATGTTTTGCAAAGAAAAAAAAAGAAAAAGAAAGAAAAATTAGGTATGATAGACCTTTGGAAAAATTTGAATGTAGATATAAAGGACTATATCTTTATCTCATGGTAGATGACACACAGACAAAAACTGACTATGCATTAGGGCATAAAGCCTCACAATCAAATGCAGAAAAGCAGCTATAGTAAATGCTATCATTTTCAGATCATGACACAATAAAATTTCAAATAATAGAATGACAATAATGAGTCAACATACCAAAACTTATGGGATAAAGAAAATTGTATATCTCTAAATGCTTACATGAATAAAATAGAGAACAAGAAGATCAATGAACTGGGCATGAAACTAAAAAAGCTAGGGGGAAAAACATAAATTAAAATTGTCCAATTAAATACAAAATTAGAAATTCTGAAAATCAAAGAAGAGATTAATAAAATTGAATGTAAGAAAACTATTGAAGTAATAAACAAAACTAAGAATTGCTTTTTTATTAAAAAATAGATAAACCTTTGTTTAATTTAATTATAAAAAGGAAAGAACACCAAATTACCAGTATCAAAAATGAAAAGGGTGAACTTGCCACCACTGAAAAAGAAATCAGAGCAATAATTAGAAGCTATTTTACCTATTTTCCAATGATATGATAATCTAAGTGAAATGGATGAATATTTACAAAAATATAGATTGTCAAGATTAACAAAGAAAAATAAATTACTTAAACAGTACCACTTTAGAAAAAAAAGTGAAAAAGCCATTAATGAACTCCTTAAGAAAAAAATCTCCAGAGTCAGATGGAGTAGCAAGTGAATTCTACTAAACATTTAGAAAACAATTAATTCCAATACTATATAAACTATTTGGAAAAATAGGGAAAGAAGGAATCCTATCAAATTCCTTTAATGACACAGATATGGTACTGTTACCTAAGCCAGGAAAGGCTAAACAAGAAAAGAAAATCATGACCATTTCCCTCATGAATATTGATGCAAAAATTTCAAGTAGAATATTATCAAAGAGATTATAGTAATTTATTACCAGGTCAATACACTATGAACTTTGGGGAAATTTGAATGTAGATTGAAAGAACTATACCTTTATCTCAGAAGTACATGGGACATACACAAAAAATTGACTAGTTATTAGGGCATAAATGCCTCACAATCAAATGCAGAAAAGGCAGATTTCTAAGAGGAATGCAAGACTTGTTCAATATAGAAAGACTATCCTTATAATTGACCATATCAATAACCAAACTAACAAATCATATGATTATCTTAATAGATGCAGAAAAAGCATTTGATAAAATACAACACCCATTCCTATTAAAAACACTAGAAAGCACAGGAATAAATGACGTTTTCCTTAAAATGTTAAGTATCATCTATTTAAAACCATCAGCAAGCAAAACATAATGGTTAATGGACTAGAAGCATTCCCAATAAGATCAAAAAAAAAAAAAAAAAAAAAAAACAAAGTTTTCATTATCACCACTATTCAATATTGGACTAGAAATGTTAGTTTTAGCAATAACAAAAGAAAAAGAAATTGAAGGAATTAGAGTAGATAATGAAGAAACAAAACTGTCACTCTATGTAGATAATATAATGCCATATTTAGAGAATCCTAGAGAATCAACTAAAAGCTACTTGAAAAATTAACAACTTTAGCAAAATTACAGGACATAAAATGAACCCATATTAATTATCAGTATTTCTATATATTACCAACAAAGCCCAGCAGCAAGAGATAGCAAGACAATTCCCATTTAAAATAACTATATAATATAAAATATTTGGGAGTCTACTGCCAAGACAAAGCCAAGAACTACATGAACATAATTATACAATACTTTTTACACAAATAAAATTAGATCTAAACATGGAAGGATATCAAGTGCCCATGGGTAGGTTGAATTAATCTAATAAAAATGATAATTCTACCTAAATTAATCAACTTATTCAGTTCCATATGAATCAAACTGCCAAGAAATTACTTTACAGATCTAGAAAGAATAATAACAAAATTTACCTGGAAAAACAAAAAGAAAAGCATTTCAAGGGAAAAAAAATTACAAAGAAAGGTGACTTTGCTGTATCAGATATAAAATTATATTATAAAGCAGTGGTCATCAAAACCATCTGGTACTGGCTAAGAAATAGAATAGTGGATCAGTGGAATAGAGTGGGTTCACAAGATACAATAGTCAACCAAATCTAGTGTTTGATAAACCCAAAGACTCCAGCTTCTGTTATAAGAATTCTCTATTTTACAAAAATTGCTGGGAAAACTGAAAAATGGTATGGTAGAAACTAAACATTGACCAATACCTAAAACCCTATACCAAAATAAAGTCAAAATAGGTTCATGATTTAGATATAAAGGGTGATACTTTAAACAAATTAGAGAATAAGAGATAGTCTACCTCTCAGGTATGAGGAGAAGAGAGGAATTTATGGCCAAAGAAGAGCTAGAGAAGATTATGAAATGCAAAGGGAATAATTTAGATTCCATTAAATTAAGAGGGTTTTGTACACACAAAATCAAGATTAGAAGGAAAGCAGAAAAATGGGGGGGTGGATTTACATTCAGTATTTCTGAAAAAAAAAATCCATAATTGGCCAAATGTTAAAGGGGGGGAAGCCACTGCAGGCAAGAATGCCTTAAAAAACTGAATTGGACTAATGGAAAAGGAGGTACAAAAATTCATTAAGAAAATTACTCCTTGGCAAGAAACTGGAAAGTGAATGAATGCCCATCAGTTGGAGAATGGCTGAATAAATTATGGTATATTAATGTCATGGAATATTATTGTTCTGTAGGAAATGACCAGCAGGATGATTTCAGAAAGGCCTGGAGAGACTTGCATGAACTGATGCTGAGAGAACCAGGAGATCATTGTACACGGCAAGATTATATGATAATCAATTCTGATCAACGTGGCTCTTCTCAACAATGAGACAATACAGGCCAATTCCAATAATCTTGTGATGATGAGAATTATCTACACTAGAGAGAGGACTGTTGGAAGTGAGTGTGGATCACAGCATAGCATTTTTACTTTTTTTGTTGTTGTTTGCTTGAATTTTATTTTCTTTCTCAATTTTTTCCTTTTTGATCTGATTCTTCTTGTGCAGCAAGATAATTGTATGAAGATGTATGCCTATATTGGATTTACATATATATATTCATATATATATATATATTATCATGTTTAACATATAGGATTACTTGACATCTAGGAGAGGGGGTGGGGGCAAGGGGGAAACTGGTTTTTCAAGGGTCAAAACTTGTCCTTGCATATGTTTTGAAATATGTTTATTGAAGAAGCTTCAATAAAATACATAAATAAAATAAAATAATTGTAGACAACATAAAATATTTGGTAGTCTACCTATCTAAACAAACCCAGGAACTACATGAGTACAGTTATAAAACACTTTGCACGCAAATAAAGTCAGATTTGAACAATTAGAAAAATACTGACTGCTTATGTATGGATGAGTACAAATCTGGCTTCAGACACTTCTTAACTGCATAACCCTGAACAAATTGATTAAGCCCAATTGCTTCTTCTTTCCCTAAAAATTGTATGTATACATATATTTCCATATATACATATAGATTGGCATGTTCTATATATACATATATGTATAGAAAATATTTGTGTATATGTATTAATATATATGCATATATGTGGAGAGAGGTGATGATGATGTTTGGATATTACTAATATGAATAAGATATAAAGCTTTTAAAAAAATTATACATGTTTGTAACAAGCATTTGTTTTTATTTCATTCTCAATTGAGGGAGTGGGTAGAAGAAAGAATTTTATTGATTGAATAAAAATTTTGATTTTTAAATTCTTCCCCAAAATATTAATATGTGCTTAAATCCTTTACATAACATAACCATAAAATGGTCATTCAGCTATTGCCAGTCCACTATTTCCTGTAGGCAGCCCATTCTAGTATTTTGAAATATTATTAGGAAGCTTTTCTTTATATGAAAATAAAATCTATATCTCCAAAAAAAAGAAGAAAAAAATTTATCCTTATAAAGCAGAATTGTCAAAATATAAAAAGAGGCATGAAACCTTACTGAAAAATATGATTTTCAAAAATTAGGGCTTATAGAAGTTAATGACTCCACAAGACACCAAGAAACAATTGTTTTTGACTGTTACTTCATTCTGGAAAAGGACCAAAATAACATCACAAGTTTGGCCTCTAGATACACTGTCAAAAGATTGAAAAGAATTGAAGAAAATATGAAATACCCAATTAGAAAAAGAATTGACCTTGAAAATAGCTTGCGGAGAGATAATTTAAGAAATACTATTTTTTAATTATTGATATTGTACTATATTTATTTTTTCCTTTTTATTATAGTAAGTTTATTTAAAAATAAATAAGTAAACTTATTTTTAATACACATTACTTTATGAATCATGTTGGGAGAAAAAAATCAGAGCAAAAGGTAAAAATCATGGGAGAGAGAAAAAAAAACAGAAAAAAAAAATGAACATAGCTGTGCTAAGGAGACATTCAGTCTCCTTAGTTCTTTTTCTGGATGCAGTTGGCATTTTTTTGTCTGTTGGAATTGCTGAATCACTGAAGTGACTGAATCTCTGAGAAGAATGAAATCTTCCACAGTTGATTATCACACATTTTTGCTGTTATTGTGCACAATTTATTCCTGGTTTTGCTTGTTTTACTCAGCATCAGTTCATGTAAATCTTTCCAGGACTTACTAAAATCATTTTGTTTATCCATAGCTTGTTTAGCCATTCCCCAATTGATGGGCATCCACTCCTTTTCCAATTCTTTGGTATCACAAAAAAGAGCTGCCACAAACATTTTTGCACATGTGGATTCTTTTCCCTCCTTTATGATTTCCTTGGGATACAGATCCAGTAGTGGCACTGCTGTGTCAAAGGATATACACAGTTTTATAGCCCTTTGGGCATAATTCCAAATTACTCTCCAGAATGGTGAGATCATTTCACAACTCCATCAACAATGCATTAGTGTTCCAATTTTCCCACCTCCCCTCTAACATTTATCATTATGTTTTCCTGTCATTTTAGCTAATCTAAGAGGTGTGAGTGGTACCTCAAGAGTTATTTTAATTTTTATTTCTCTAATCAATAGTTATTTAGAGCATTTTTTCACAAGATTATAAATAGCTTTAATTTTGTCATCTGAAAATTGTCAGTTCATCCTTTGACCATTTAACAATTGAGGAATGACTTGTATTCTTATAAATTTGACACAGTTTTTTACATATTTTCAAAATGAGACCTCTATTAGAAATACTGTATGTAAAGATTTCTTTACCCAGCTTTTGTACTTCCCTTTTAATATTATTTTGTTGGCTTTGTTTGTGGAAAAACTTGCTAATTTAATATAATAAAAGTTGTCCATTTTGCCTTTCATAAGGCCTTTCTATAGTTCTTTGGTCACAAATTCCTCCCTTCTCCAAGATCTGATAGGTAAATTATCCCCTGTTCTATTAATTTATTTATGGTATCATCCTTTATGTCCAAATCATGTATCCATTTTGACCTTATTTTGGTATGGGGTGTGAGATGTAGGCTTATGCCAATTTTCTGACACATCATCATTTTCCAGTTTCCCCAGCAATTTTTGTCAAATAGGGAGTTCTCATTCCAGAAGCTGGAGTTTGGGGATTTATCAAATACTAGATTGCTATAGACTTTGCTTATTGTGTCATGTGTGTCTAATCTATTCTACCGATCCACCACTTTATTTCTTAGCCAATACCAATGGTTTTAATGACTGCTGCTTTATAATATAATTTTAGGTTTGGTACTACTAAATTAGTATTCTTTGTATTTTTTTCATTAAATTCTTCGATATTAATGATCTTTTGTTCTTCCAGATGAATTTTGTTATTATTTTTGCCTAGTTTGTCCTCAGATCCTATCCTGTGCCACTGATCGACTGCTCTATTTCTCAGCCAGTACCAAATGGTTTTGATGACCGCTGCTTTATAATATAGTTTTAGATCTGGTACAGCAAGGGCACCTTCATCAGTCTTTTTTTCATTAATTCCCTTGAAATTCTTGACCTTTTGTTCTTCCAAATGAACTTTGCTACTATTTTTTCTAGATCTGTAAAATAATTTCTTAGGAGTTTGATTGGTACGGCACTAAATAAGTAAATTAGTTTGGGTAGTATTGTCATTTTTATTATATTTGCTCGGCCTACCCTATTCAAGACAATTCTAAAGGACTCATGCTGAAATAAATGCTTTCTACTCCCAAAGAGAAAACTGATGAACTCTGAGTACAAGTTGAAGTAAATTTTTTCATTTAAAAAGTTCTAGCTTTTTAAGGAATATGGTTAATATGGAAATAGTTGATATGATTTCAGAAGTATAATTGATTTGTTGCTTACCTTATCAGTGGGAGAGAGTAGGAAAGAATTTAAAACTCAAAATTTAAAAAGAAAGGAATGTAAAAATGATAAATTAAAATATTTTTTGAAAAACTAATTTCATGTTTATGATCAAATAAACTAAACTTGTTTATGTCATTTTTGTGATACTTTGCAAATTATTTTTAAGAGACAAGCTTAATTATGATGGCCATAAGTTTTATGAGAAGGTCATGCTTCAAATAAACTATATATATATATATATATATATATATATATATATATATTGCTGAGGCAATTGGGTTTAAGTGACTTGCCCAGAGTCACACAGCTAGGAAGTGTTAAGTGTCTGAGACCGCATTTGAACTCAGATCCTCCTGACTTTAGGGCTGGTGCTCTATCCACTGTGCCACCTAGCTGCCCCTTAAATAAACAATATTAAAGAACTATCTGCAAAGTGTAGAAATCTAGTGCCCAAAGTTCAATCATGTTTTTTCCAAAATTTAGAGGGACTAACGTAATAATGATGGTTGAGAAAAATATAGGCAATCTGGTACTTTACTCCCAAATTTTGCTCACTAATCTTAAAGACATTTACTATTCTTTATCATATGGAGATCAAATGCGATTTTAGGATCTGGGAAATTAAAACTTGGAATTGTTAGCTCAGTCTTTGTGAAGTCAATATGTAAGGATGAAAAGAAATTTCAGCTCATTTGCTGAGTGTGAACTTTGAAATAAGACCAAACACAAGTCTAGAGTTATCTAAATAATCAGATATTTGATATCATACAGACAAAATATTCAATAATTGTCTGGGTTTTTTTTTTAATGTCTGAGAATTTTATCAACTTCACTAATGATACCATGACTATACACTTACAGATTTCAATGCAATTCCAAATGAAGACTATAATAACCAAGGTTCAATGAGTTCAAGATGAACTATTTTTTTAATTCCCAGGAATTATTCATATTCCATCAATTTATAGGGAAAGTTCCTCAATTTTATCTAACTTCATGGAAGGAATAACAGGAGAAATCAGTGTCCTGGAATATTTTTAAATATTCATTCCTCACAGAATTTTTTGTCCTATTATATCATGAATTCTACAGAAATTTGGATGTTTCATCCTATTATATTTGCCAATATTAAATAATATGTGCTATTCTTTTTCTAATTATTTATTAAAATTGGTAGTTGACTATTGCTAATGACATAAATGTAATGGCTTCTTGTTGCTATCATATTTATTAAGTTGGACCATGTTATTTTTCTTAATTTTAATTCCAATTCCAATTGCCACTGCTGTTACAATGCCTGATGGTGACATTATAGAAAATATTCTTTTAATTATTTTGGTATAAATGTCAATATCATTTTGTACCATGCTCAAACCAAATACAAATGGCCCAACTACATAAAAATAACTTCTCAGTTATCCTAAAAAATAGAATAGAAAGTTGAATTGGCCTCATTATATAAATACATTTCCTTTTGCACATAAAATGCTAAAACAAAAATATTCAAAATATCACACTTTTGAAGGTTCAGTTATAATCCTGAACCCTTTCAGTTTAGGTTCAATATTGGGACAAAACAAGGTACTAGGAATTCATTCAACATTTAACATAGAAATGTTATTTTGCCCTAACACAAGGATGTGGAATAACAATACAATGGCATCTAGTTTCTCTGGATGCATCCCCCATCATCTCCATCTGGAAAAATGGGGAGTTCCTAAGAAACAAGAATATGATAGTGCAATGGTCTCAGACACCCACTAAGTCTGAGAAGCTACAATTTCACATGACCAGAATTTTTTATGGCTTCACTACATGATATTACATTAGGGAAACTGGAACTTTGGGAACACTAAGGTTGAAGGAAATTGCTTCAAGAATTTACTAGGACTATCACATTCACCAAAACATGTTATAAAGAATTGATACCAGTATTATTTCCAGTATTAATTATTTTAGCTGGATGCTCTTTCCCTACTGAAATATCAAATCTAATCAAGCAAACAAGCATTTGTGAAGTACCTACAATGATGTAGTAGGTACTCTGCCAAGTAATAACATTGAGGGGGAAATGTATATATAGTATTTTCCTCACTCAATAGTTTTTGCCTATAGTAATGGATGAAAAATAAAATGAAATACTGAGTGTCCAATCTTTTGTTTATGAGTCTCTTCAAATTAGGTAAATTGTTCTAGGAAAACAAAGATGCTATCTATTTTTAGTACTGTATAATATATAATATAATAGATATATTTTCAATTTTCCCAACTTTCCAGAGGTATAGTACAAGGCTGAAAAACAAAATTAAAAGTTTTAAAAATGAATGTTTGTTCCATATGCATATAATCACAACATAAATAATGAATGAGATAGCAAAATGTTGGATTTATATTTAAGAAATTGTCACAAATAGGTTTCTTTGAAATTCCTACATCGTAATTGTATGTCTCCCATACATTTTGAATGTTTTATTTGATTTTATAATCATCTGCATTCTTGCATTATTTTTTCTACTAGATTGCTGTCTCCTTTAGAAAGGACCTAATCCCTGTTTATTTTGCATCTCCCTTACCTCAGAGCATAAAGCCTATTAATTATTAGGAATGTACAAAATAGATGTTTGATACATGAATGGGACAGGGAACAAATGAATATTTTATACTTTTAAATTTATAATGAATTAACTAGTGAGAGCTCATCATAAGTCACATTTAATTCTGTTGAAAAATATTTATTAAACAAGTGGAAAACATCATGGTAGGTACAATAGATAAAAAAATAGATTAAAAAAAACAAAGATATAACCCTTCTCATCAAGAAGCATAGCATCTAGTGAAGAAGTGTTAAGGCTAATGTTTCTATTTTCTATTATCAAAAAAGTGTCGCCTATCAAAACAGGTTTAAATAAGTACTGAGTGCTTAGATACATATATTTAGCCCTGTCCTTTTGTATTATGCACCGTGAAGAACAAAGGAATTCTCAAAATGAACAAGAAAATTGTAACAGTCTTTTGAAAGATGGGTGGCAGGAGCAAATGATGAAAGATAGAAAGGACTAGATATGGGAAAGCAAATGAAAATTATATTCTGTATTTCTTTAATTCCACTCCCAAGAGCTCAGAAATGATCAAGGTGTATAATCAAATAGATGACTTTCCTATGACTTTGCCAAAGAAACACATTTATAGTACTCATAGATAATTCAAGAAGCACATGTACACTTATAGAGATTAAATTCTTGCCCTGTCTTTGCTTCTTATGTAATATTCTTTCTTGGCACTAAGTTGATTTAATAAGCAATTAGCATATGTGTGTATATTCACATATATAATATGTATGTATGTATTTGAAATAGATTTTTGGGTCTAATGCACTTTTCACTCAAGGTCATTAGGATTGTGCAAATGAACCAACATTGTTCTTTGAACCTCTCAAAGCCACTAGGAGACTGTGTCTTAAAGCAAAGCAAAGTGAAGATAATTATTATTATTTTTTAGGCAATTCTTCAATTAGATCAAACCCACTTCTTGAGGAAAGAATTTTTGTCTTTGGTTATTCTTAAATGATTATTATGTTCAGATTCACTAATGAAATAATAGCTTTCTGCTCCATCACACTTTAGTGAAGTCACAAAAAACCCTCTTAAAGTTAAGGGGTTACTTCTTCTGTTTGTCTTAATCTACATCTCCATTGCTCCATTGCTTAATGTGCTTTAAAATTATTTGTTATTACCTTGTTCATACTTCACATTCACTTATCTGTGAATGTTATATTTCCTTAGTTGAATTTCTTGAAGTTAAAATTATTTTTTCTTAATTTGTTTCTCCTTCTTCTCCTCTTTTCTTCTCTCTTCTTCTCTTTTCTTCTTTTTTTTGGGGTCAAATTGAATTAACTAATGTGTTTTGGCTTCTACAAAGAGAAAAATGTAGCATTGTAAAGTATAGAGTAAGAATTGAGATTCTAAGAAACTGGCAGTTTCATTCAGTACACACACACACGTGCGAAAATATATGCATATTATGGATATATACATATGTATACATAAACATGATATACATTGTGAATATACACCTGTGTGATATACATTTGTATTTCTTCATCTCTTCTTTCAAGATATGAGAAATGATCAAGATATATAATCAGAGAGATTTTCCTATGACTTTGACAACATTAATAGATAATTCAAGAAGCATATATATACCTCTAGAAATTAAATAACACATATATGACACATATAAATAAAATTTTTTTATTTAAAACTTTCTTGTTACTTTCCTGAGAGACACTGCCATTACTGCCTATTAAAAAAAGAACTAGGGTTAATGAAATTCAATATCCAAATAGAATGTGACAAATCATTGATAGGAAATTTTAAATATAGATTCTAATACAAATTAGTTCCACCTAGATTGTTCTATTTGCTTTTCCCTATATAAAACATTCCATCTCTCATCCCCTTGCTTTGGCACAGGCTTTTTCCTATGTTTTTATTTCTCACACTCCTCTTAGAATCCTTGGCTTTTTTCAAGGATTAGTTCAAGAGACCCCAATTATATGGGATTTTTCCTGATTTCCTGCACTCAGTTACTTTGGGGAGTGTGTGTGTGTGTGTGTGTGTGTGTGTGTGTGCCTGTGTGTATGTGTTGACTTGTATTTGTACATGGGGTCCCATCCCTCCCTCCCAACACCCACTTTAAAGAATAAAATTCCTCTGAGAGCAGGAATTATTTTGGTTTTCTTTGTATTTGCCCATTTCCATTCCCACTTTCCAGATTGCCTGACACATTTTAGGTTCTTCATAAATGTTCACTAAATGAATGAATCTGTGTTCACTATCAAAGACATTATATTTGTTTTGGATTTTAAGATCCTGCTCTTATTCCAAGCTTAGATATGTAGAAACATATCAGGAGGCTGAAAAGGGGTACCAGGAGTTAAGAAATTCAGAAGAGCTGTAACAGTAGCCAGAAAAGGCAGTGGAAATCCTGTTTAGGGTAGAATAGTAAGGGACAGGACTAGTTCTTTTTTTTTTTTTTTCTGAGGCAATTGGGGTTAAGTGACTTGCCCAGGGTCACACAGCTAGGGAATGTTAAGTGTCTGAGACCAGATTTGAACTCAGGTCCTCCTGACTTCAGGGCTGGTGCTCTATCCACTGCGCCACCTAGCTGCCCCAACAGTACTAGTTCTTACCACTGACAGCTAGGAGGTGAACACTAAACTGGAAAAGAGTTATTGCTTACTGGCATGTGTTGTTATGAAGGTAAATGGGGAAAAGCTCTAATGTCTAGTCCAGTGTGGGTCGTACAAGGCAATTATCATTCAATCTAAACCAGAGTATGAAGTCATGAAAATAGAGTTCTGGGAGCAGAGTAAAGATTAATAAGCCAACTTTGGCAGAAGAAAGTGAAGTGCAGATAAATGAAAGAAGGACAAAATCATTGTCAGAAAGTGCAATGAGTACAGTGAATCATGATGAAAATGGAATTGTCTATGAATTGTTATGGGGTTTGTATATTCCTTTTGACAGGCAGATGAATTCTCTTTGACTTTACAAAGGATCCATGACTCCATGATAGACAGTGATGTACATTTAATTGCTGAATTTAGAGAAACAATTACTAAAAAAGGAATTACACTTTAATGTACCTATGAGAGCGAAGTCTCAAAATGAAGGTAATGATCATAAGAAAGTAAGAACTCTTGGAGAGATGAAGCAATTTATATAAAAATAAGAAAGATACCCAGAAAAAATATATGACTAGAAGAAGCAGCATGTGGTACTGATTTTGGAGCCATAGTCTAAGTTTTCTGGAATTACAGTAAAATATATGAGTGAAGTTACGAACAGTTTGACACCAAGAAGTTATGTGGAAGAAGCTCACCTCTTTCATTCAGTTTTCCATGAAGAAATAGCTATCTTCCTTGATAAGTCAAACTCCTCTACACATACAAGTAATTCTATGTGATTCATTTTCCTCTATCATCTTTCTCTCCCTTATCTTTAATCTCTACTTATCTACTACCTACATACTTCTTCCATCCTTAAAAAGTTCTCACATGATCTATCCATCCCTGCTATCATCCTGTATCTCTCCTCCCTTTTATTTATTTTTTATTAAAGCTTTTTATTTGCATAATATATGTATGGGTAGTTCTTCAACATTGATCCTTACAAAGCTTTCCATTACATATCTCCTCCCTTTTATAACTAAACAACTTGAGAAAATTTTCTGTAATTAATGCCTTCAAATTCCCTTCCTCTCATTCTTTTTTTCTTTTCTGTAATCTGACTTCCAATCTCATCACTGAACTTCTAAGGTACCCATGATGTCTTAATTGGCAAATCAAATGGTCTTTTCACAATCTTTATATTTCTTGACTTCCCTGTAGTTTTTAACATTTAGTCATCTTCTCCCTGACTTTATAAGCTTTTGTAGCAGTGCTTTTTACAAGTTCTCCGCCTAATTGTATGATCTCCATTCAATGTTCTTTCTGGGATCATCATCAAGATTGTCTCTTCTAACCTTGGACAGTCTTCCAAAGCTCTATTTTGGACTCTCTTCTCCCAATATTCTATTTTGTTTGATGCTTTCATCAGATCCCTTGGACTCAATTTTCATGAATAGTTATTTATCCAATGCTAATCTCTCTTCTGACTTCGTTAATACATCATATAATAAGTATTTATTAAGGGTAGGCCATTGCCAGGTATTGTGAAAAGGTCATTAGATCTGGCAGTGAAAAGACCTTGAATAATTTTGGAGAGAGCAGTTTCGATGGAGTGATCAGGTAAGAAAGCAGATTGTGGAGAGTTGAGAAAAGAGTGAGAGGAAAGGAAGTGGAAACGCCTAATGTAGATGGCCTTCTCAAAGAGTTAATTAATGAAGAGAGAAGAGACATAGGACAAAAGGTAGCAAGGAAGGATGAAATAAGGATTTTTTTTTGGGGGGGGTGAGGATGAGAACAAGGGAAATATGGACATGTTTGTAGGCAGTAGGCAAGGAATCCACATTCAGACATTAAAATTAATGAGAAAGGGGGGAAGGATTGGAGGTACAATTTACTGGAAGAGACAGGATGGAAAGGGATTAATTGTACACATAGAAGGATTTTCTTTGGCAAAAAGAAAAAGTTTCTCATTATCATTATATATCGTTATGTGAGACAGGGATGATGATGAAAATAGTGACAGATCTATCTGGGGAATGATAAGAGTGCTTAGAGACTATGTCACACTACGGATAAAGCTCTGGGCCAGAATCAGGAAAACCTGAGTTCAAAATCAAACTCAGACACTTGTTGTGAGACCATGGACAAATCATTTAAACTCTGCCTGCCTCATTTCCCTCAACTGTAAAAAAGGGGTTAATAATAGCACGTATCTCTCATGGTCATTATGAGAATCATTAAATGAGATAGTATTTGTAAAACACTTAACACATTGCCTTATATCTCCTTCTAACTGATTCTAGACATATTTGAATATCAATATCACATAGATGTCTTAAATTGAATGTACCCCAAACTAAACTTCCATTATCCCAATCACCTAGGCTCACAATCTAAATTTCATTCTCAATCTCATTCTCGCTGTCACTCACCATACCTAATTTGATGCCAAGTCTTATTATTTCTTCCTTCCAAATATGTCTCACATATGCCCCTTTCTCTCCTCCAACACTGTCACTACCTAAATATAGGCCACCATTACTTCATGTCTGAATTCTTTCAATAACCTTCTGGTGGGTTTCAGAAACTCAAGACCATCTTCCATAGAGATGAGAAAGTGGCATTAATAAATCACAGATCTAATCACTGTACCTTTCTCCATGTTCAATAAGTTCCAGTCCAGTCTCTGCTCCCCAGACATTAAATTTAATTTAAATCAAAAAAATTAAATAAATTTAAGAATTCACTATATAGCTTTTAAAATTTTTCATATCCTAGCCCCTTCTTTTACCTTTTTAGTCTTCTTATCCTTTACTTTACTCCGTGTACTCTATAATCCAGTGGCCTCCTTTGCTATTTCTTGCACTAGACACTCCATCTCTTGACTTCATGAATTTTGACAGTCTGCCTTTCATGTGAAGAATTCTCTCCCTCTTTATGCCCACCTCTTGGTTTCCCCAATTTCCTTTAAGTCTCACCTCCACAAAAGATCTTTCTTGATTCCTCTTCAGGCTAGTGCCTTCTCTTTGGGATTATTTTCAAATTGTTCTGTATATAGCTTGTTTGTATATAGTTTTGATACCTTGATTGCAGGGAGTGTTTTTACCTTTCTTTTTTTATACCTAGCACTAAGTACTGTGCCTACCACATAGTAAAAGATTAATAAATTCCTGTTGACTGGACCTCAGCAAATGTGTTACCATGACTCTTTCCTTATTTTCCCACTAGAATGTAAGCTCCTTGTGAAGGGGGTTTGTTTCATCTTTGGAATTTTTAATTTTCAGTACTATCACAATGATTGGCACATAATAAGTGTAAAGATATTAAAAGAATGAGATTCTAATGAAATACTCCCCTGCAGAGGGAATGTTAGCCAAGGCTCATCAACCTGCTTCTTATAAGGTGGGTAGAACATGCATCTGAGAAAGGGGAAAGGATCAGTTTTTACTGAAACTAAAGTGTGTCCATTAAATTAGTTATGCCAATTAACTGAGCCAGAGTTTTCAGAAAGATTAATGAAGTGAAAGTCAAGAAGAGTGAAGCAGGGGTAAAAATGTCAAAAGAAAAATAAATAGAATTTTTCTAGTTAGGAAAAGCCAGGATAACTCTACATTCAAAACAAATGAAAGAAATCATTAATATTCTGTATTAATTAATTAAAAGAAAAGAGCAAGCTCCTGGGAACATCATATGGGAAACAGAGCAGGTCACTATATACTCTCTGGTGAGAGTAATTCATAACTAGAGTATGAAATTTGTGGCACAGATGGTTTATACATTCAAGATTTGCTTTGTTTGAATCACTGGTTATAGAGCAAGCTTTTATAATGACTTAAAGGTGTAAGACTTGAGTGAGTTTATGGAATAAGGAGACTTCCTTCAGCCTAATAAGCCCCAGGATTCAATTTCTTGTTATATTAGTTTGTATGTTTCCCTGGGTATCCATACTATCTCGTCTGAACCCAGAAAGGTCATTTACCTTTAAGGAGAGAGTTCTTAGTGAAACTGGTAAAGAAAAAAAAAACCTAAAGGACATAGACCACCATTACGTTTAGTTAATGCATTTGTTTCTGATAAATCAGATCAAATGTGGGAGAACTAGGGAAAAAGAAACAATTCTAAGAGTCCGAGTTACTGTAAGCTTCAGGAAGATTCTGATGACTACAAAATCCTCATAGGCTGGAAGGTCAAAGGAGAAATAGTTTAGATGGAGTGGTTCCATTGTTATTTTGTATCTTAGGCATTCCTCGCCTAAGAAAATTATCTCTGGAAATAGAAAATGAGGAATAACTTGGATAGGTAAGGAGACAGTACATGAACCCTTATAAATTTAAGTCATCAAACCCAAACCAACTATAGCTTAGGATAATGAAAGAATTAGGAGCTATAATTATTGAATCTTCAAGTATTTAGAATACCCTCTGGTAAAAGAGGACAGAAATAGAGGAAAGGGGTTGAAATTTTAAAAAGACAGATTTAAGTTGAATCCATTATATGCATTCTCCTTCTTTCTGAACTTTGTATTTCTTTTCATCTAAATCTAAATCTCTTTTCACTTAAATGTACCTACAGGTAAGGGCTAGGTCTCTTCATACTTAAAAATGAACAAAAATGAAGACAAATGTTTAATTAATCCTTCCATTTCCTCAATCTACTATCATAGATATTGTCAAAAATACTGTCTCTCTAGTATCTTTGGCAAGAAAATCCCAAACAGGGTCATGAGAGTTGGGCATGATTGAAATGAATGAAACAATAATAACAAATGCTGAGGCAGTTAGGTGCCACACAAATATAGCACTGGACCTGAAGTCAAAAAGATAATGAGTTCAAATATAGCCTCATATACTTACTATCTGTGTGACCTTGGGAAAATCACTTAACCCTGTTTGCCTCAGTTTTCTCATCTGAAAAATGAGTAGAAGAAGGAAATGGCAAATCATTCCAATATCTATGCCAAGAAAATGTGTCACAAAGAGTCATATAAAACTGAAAAATGAACAGTCATACTCTGCTCCCTTTTCATTAACCTCCATAGAAAGTACTTGCTTTGCTTCTACTTACTTACCATTGACTCACTCATTGGCATTCTAGATTCTGAGATTACAATTAATTTTTTATTGTTTCTTGATTGTATAAATTTATTTTTATAAAGCTTTTTATCCTCAAAATACATGCAAAGATAGTTTTCAACATTCACCCTTACAAAACCTTGTGTTCCAAATTTTTCTCTTCTTTTCCCACCCCTTCCGTAGACAGCAAGTAATGTTAAACATATACAAATCTTGTATACATATTTCCATATTTGTCATGCTGCACAAAAAAATCAGATCAAAAAATGAGAAAAAAAGCAAACAAACAACAACAAAAAAAAGGTGAAAATACTATGTTGTGATTCATATTCAGTCCCCTCAGTCCTTTCTCTGGATGCAGATGTGAGCCTACCACTCTTTATTCAAACTTCAATTTTAAAGATTACCAAAGATGTCTTGACTGATAAATCTATGACCTTTCTCACATCTCATTTTGGTTGATCTCTCTTCAGCCTTTGCCAATGTCATCTCATCTACCTTCTGTTACACTCTCTCTACCCTTGACTTCCATGATACTGCCCTAGTCTGGATCTCTTCTTTCATGCCCAACAACCTTTTCTCAGCTTTCTTTGCTGGTTTAACAAGGATCTCCCGGATACAATGTCACAGGGTCCTTCCTATGAAGCTCTATCTTCTCTTCTCTCTCTACATTTTCTCTTAGTGATCACCCCCCAATTCTGGGGATTCATTTGTCATTTCTATGTAAATGATTGTCATATTTATATTATGGGCTCTCTTCTTTTTATCCTGAACCCTAGATATTTATCAACTTATTTCTAAAAGTGCTTTCTTGGATGAGCTGTTAGCACATTAAATTCAACAAAATCAAACCTGAACTAAAAATATTTCCCCCTAAATCCTTGCCTGCTTCTTATTTCTGTTTAATATACCACTCTGTAGTAATTCCGGTTTAAAACACTTGTATCATCTTTGGTTCTTGTAACTCTCTCATGTCTACTCCATGGCCAATCCGTTCTCATTCCTGCCAATTTCACAACATTTCTTTCAGCTAAACTTCTCTTCACTCACTCTTTCACTAATGTAATTCAGCTCCACGGCATCATGAACCTTGTCTTTTTAATATCTTTCTAATTGGTATCTTTGTCAATGTTTTCTTTTCTTTTTTCCATCCTTCACATACTATATCTGCAAATAATAATTTGTCACATTTGTAGCAATTTAATTCATTACACTTTTGTCATAATTTACTACATTTGCTTAGAGGAACACCAAGGGCTTCCTAAAATCTCTAGGATATAAATACAAATTTCTTAGCCTAGCATTTAAAACCAAGACTCTAACTTCTACTTTTTCATCTTTTTTTTTTCAGGTTATGCCTCCTTTCATGTAACCTACAACCATGCTGGACCATCAGTTATTTTCCATACTTGTCACCCACTTTTCTGCATTTATACATACTATTCTCCATATCTGGAATCCATTCCCTCCTTATCTCTACTTGTCAGATTCCTAATCTTTTTTCAAAGTTCAGCTCAGCTTCCATCTACTGCAGGTAGCTTTCTTTTATCTTTGAGCTGAACTAACTTACAGCCTATATTGTCTAGGTCTGTCCTTGGTAACATGTAGTCTTTACTTTGTCTTACTTTTATTGTCATATAGTATGGAGTATTTCCTTCCCTATAGAATTTAATATCCTTGAGATATGGGACTATTTCACTTTCATCTTTGTATTCTTAGTGCTTTGTAGATAATAGATGCTTAATAAATTCTGTTTAAATGAAATTAATTTGACAATTTAAGAAATTGAATAGAACTTTGTACATTATCTCATCTTTGTTATTTTAAATCCTCTATGCTTCCCTATGAGAGGCAATGTGGTAAAATGGATAGAGAACTTCATTCCAAGTGTGGAAGTAGGGTCAAATCCTGCCTGTATGCTATATAAGAGCCATGTTTCTCTGGGCAAGTGGCTTTACCTTACAATATTCCAAGTTCAGCAGAGATGGCTAGAATGTTCATTCACATTGAGGGTTCCCATAAGGTTTTAGGCAAAAAGAGTCATCAAAGAGAGTAATTCTATCAGAATTAGAGCATTATAAAATTAGTAATGTGGAAGTGGCGTTAGTAGTCATCAAATCCAAAGCTTCTTAAACTTTGGGTCACAATGTCATATTGGGTCATATAACTAAATGTGGGGAAATAGAAAAATTATGATTTATTATCAGTAAATAATTGATTTTTGCTTTATATGCCTTTAAACATGGGGTTGTGTGAAAATGTCTCAAGCAAATATGGGTATGAGTGGAAAAAGTTTGAGAAGCCCTAATTTAGTCCAAACCTTACCTAAGCATAAACCATATTTATATCATCTCATCCAGAACCAATAGGAGATTAAATAATCATCAGATGACTTGGCAGGTAAGTGGCACAATGGATAGAACACCAGACCTGAAATCAGGGAGACCTGAGTTAAAATTTAGCCTCAAGCAACTTATTGATAGTGTGAAGGCAAATCACTTTATTCTGTTTGCCTCAGCTTTCTCATCTGAAAAGTAACCTGGAGAAGTAAATGACAAAATCACTCTGGTATCTTTGCTAAGAAAACCCTAAATGCAGTCATAAAGAGTTGAACATACTCAACAACACTGAAAAAGGAATTTAGTATTTCTAGATATCTCTAATAATTAAGAAATGCTTTCTTATATTAAGAAAAAAATCTAATCCCACACACACCCATAATTTCTATTCATTGGTACTAATTCTTCCCCCGTGATATCAAGAAAAGAAAATGTAATAAATTTCACATAAAAACTCTTTAATTTTGGATATATCTATCATGTCAGTTTAATAATACATCAAAGATTTAAGAGCCTGGCAGTGTACTAGATGCTAAGAATATAAAGACAAAAAATGAACCAGTTCTTGGCTTCAAGGAGCTTACATTGTGCTGAAGGAAACAACATGTGCATAGCTAAAATTTATAAAATATATGTAATGTAATTTAGAGGGGGTAGGGAAAAAATCAGGAACTTCCACCTGAAGGAAATGGCATTTAAGGTAAGTCTTGAAGGGAGCTAGAGATGACAAGAGGTAGAGGTGAGATTAAATATGTGCCATTTGGTCATTTTTTAAAAATCCAAAATGAAATGAGTTTTCCTAGAAGGTATTATATTTTCCTTAACTGGATATCTTCAAGCAAAGATTGATACCTTAACTGGATATCTTCAACCAAAAAAATTTTTTTTATTTTATTATTTGTTATTTTTTGTTTTGGTAGGGGATTCTTGATGAGTAATTATTAGCTTCATTAGAGAAATGCTTTTAAGGCCTCTTCCAATGATTCTATGAAGTTAAACAGCAGCAATATAAAGAATAGGAAGGAGTCTAGTTGAATTCAAAGCAATTTCCCAGATCCATCATGTGATTGATTAGTTAATTAAATAAAAATTTGTTAAATGTTTATTATGTGAAAATAAACATGTTAAACATAAAAAGAGATACAAAGATAAACTGAGGCAGTCTCTCCCCTTAAAGGACTTATCTTCTACTACAGGATAAGTAAAAACAAGATAATTTGGGGAAGGATAATATACAACTAATCAGAGATAGGTGGGAGAATGAATCAAGGAAGACCAGGAAAGAAGGGGCAAAAGTTAAGAATTTTGAAAAGCAGACATGAAGGAAAAATAACAGCCCAATCTCAGAGACTTTCTTACAACAAAGACATGAAGATGAGATGTGGAATATCAAGTATAGGGAAGATCTAGTATTCTAGTATGGTTAGATTTGATGTTATGTGCTGGGAAACATTATGTCCCATTGAAAATGTAGACTAGAGTCAGATTATAGAGAGCTTCACATGGTAGGATAACAACTTTGGATTTTATTCAAAAGACAATCAGCAATTACAGAAGATTTTTTTTTTTTTGAGAAGGGAGATGAAATATTATTTTGGCAGCTCTATAAAGGATGGATCAGAGAAGGCAGAGAACAGAAGCAGGAATACTACTCAGAATGCTATTAGCATAGTCTATGTAATGAAAATATAAACTTGAAGTAGTGAAAGTAAATGAAGAGAAGGTTAAGTCATGCAGATTTGTTTACATGCAAGAGATATGGTGAGAGTAGAATTATGTCTATAGATCTCAGTTTTCTCATTTATAAAATAGAAATGAAACCTGCCCATCCTAAAGCTGCTGTTAAAATAAGATCATTCCCATGAGCATGTTTTAAAAAGCCCAAGCAATAGACATATGCAAGTTATTATTGTTAGATGTAAATTATAATTTTTCCTATAAAAATTGAAATCCACTTAAAAAAACTTAGTCTTAATTCCTGATCATTAGATGAAAAGATAAAAATTGTTCACATTAACTCTCATTTTGCTGAAGCTAAATATTTTTGATTATTTCACTGATCAATGCACACATGTGATAGATACAAACATGTACACACACACACACAAGTATAGCTCAACATTGGCTCTGGTGGGTTCACATTGATTCAAGTGTTCTATTCAGAAAGCAGTGAAACCTTAGAATTGTTGTAATCAGATATGGATTCCTTATAATTCATGAAAACTGCTATTAGAATTTAATCCATAAATATTCCTTTCTAAAAACTAATCTGACTAGTGGTTAAATGGAACTGAAGTTATTGAACTCCTAAACTTGAGGGAAGAAAACTGGTCAGGCTTAGAACTAATGGCAGAGACTAGACAGCCTCTAGGGATCCAGAACTGAATGCTCTAAACAAATCCCTCAAAGAGCCATGTTAAAAGCATATCCCATTAATATAAACTGACTCACAAATACTCACTTGTGCATTTGCTACACATTTGTGTTAACTAATCACTTTCTTTCCATCTTATTGTAGTTGTTGTTTGCTCTGCTATTTTAGTCATGTGTTTATCTTCATGACCCTAGTTGGGTTTTCTTGGCAAAGATTATTGAAGTGATTTGCTATTTCTTTCTCTAGCTCATTTTATAAATGAGGAAACTGACACAAACAGGGTTAAGTGACTTGGCCAGGATCACACAGCTAATGTCTGAGGCTGGATTTGAATGCTGATCTTCCTGACTCAAGGTCTGGCATTCTATCCACTGCACCAGCTAACTGCTCCATTCTTTCCATCTTTCACACCCTCAAGTCCAGTTCAGAATAAATTCTATCACACTCACTTGAGGAACTGAGTTTAACCAAATCTACTTTACCAGCTATCAGTGTCAGAAAATATTGAAACTTCGTTCTATCCTAGAGAGTAATCAATCACTGATACAAACTAGTTGTTCAAGTTCAGCCTCCTGGATACCTAAGGTTTTGTAAGGTTTTGTCCAATTAAGGGAATTATGTCTCTCTCCTCTTTAGTGTAATCAACTTAGAACATTCCTTCTTGTTCCCTTGCAAAAGGAAATGCTGATCTCTCCGACTAGAGTGCCTTTATCTTTGGGTTTAAATTAACATTATGTGCAATATTTAGAACAGTCATATTCTATTTCAAGCAGCTTTGAGCTGCCTTTGAGTTATCTGACTGAGAATATGGAGTGATTCTACAGAGGTAAGGACTACTGATAACTTTTATTGTTTTGTTAAGTATGTAAAACAGTTGTTATTCATTCTACATCAAATGCTTTAAAATTATCTAAATATATTTTTGTCTTGTGATTTCTATTAATACACATTATTACATGTTGAATTATCAGATAGAAGGGTATATGCTAAATTTCCTGGGAATTCTGAAAAATAGTTTTTAAAAAGGTCAATTTTATAACTTGGAATATAAAGTCTCTGGTAGATGGTATAAGGTTATAGCTTCTGAATTGTTCTGTCATCTGACACTTTTAAAATAGGAAACATTGGAGTAATGGAGTAATATTTAATTGACTTTTTGTTTAGCAGTTCTCAGCAAAAGTCTGCTGGTTGTCTCAATTGGTTAAAATACCAGCTATTAAGATCAAAATTTTGATTTCACTGTATTCTATTGTCAGAAGTCACACCTCTAACCTCAATAAAGAGTCCTCCAAAATGATTTTTTTTGTTACAAGGAGGACCTAGTGAGAAAATGGGGCAGTATAAAGTCATCACTGCTGATGGGAGTATGGTGGTGTAGGGTAGGAAGCAAATTCAAAATCATCTTTCTATTAATGAATTAGTACTGTCAGTCATATTTTTTTAAAAAGCAAATATCCTCAACTTTCTTTCAGACATGACAGATTTTTGTTTTGTTTTGTTTTGCTGGAACTCCCTTGCTTTCTCCATCACTCAGTAAATGTTGGCAATTTGGTCTTTAGTTCCTCTATTTCTTCAAAAACCAATCAGGTTAATATATTGCCAAAGCCTTGCTTGCAAAATCTTAAGAACAACCTTGTTGGTATGTGAAATGAGGGCAATTGTTCAGTAATTTGAACATTCTTTGGCATTGCCCTTATTTAAAATTGGGTAAACTGATCTATTCCAATCCAAAAGTCACATTTGAGTTTTCTAAATTTGCTGGCATATTGAGTGCAATACTGTAATAGCAGTATCTTTTAAGTTTTTTGAAATTTCATCACCTTCATTAGCCTTATTCTTAGCACTGTTTCCTAAGGCCCAGTTGAATACATTTTCCAGGATGTCTGGCTCTAGGATCAGTAACCACAACCTTGTGGTTAACCTTATGTTAAAAAAACTTTCCCGTATAGTTCTGTGTATTCTTGCTATCTCTTCTTAATCTCTTCTACTGCTATTAAATTCCATTTTTAAAAATCATGCCCACTTTTACATGAAATATTCCATTGATATATTTAATTTGAAATGCTCCATTGATATATTTAATTTTCTTGAAGAAATCTCTTGTCTTTCCCATTCTATTGTTTTTTTTTTTCTATTTTTTGTATTGCTCATTTAAGAAAAAAAAACTTATCTCTCCTTGCTATTCTATTCTCTCATAGAATGTTAGGTTGAGAAGTTTGTATCTTATCCTAGTAACAACAGGGAACCTTTGAATATTTCTGAGTAGGGATATGACATGATCAGATCTATTTTTGAAAAATATCAATTTGGCAGCTGTGTGCAAAATGCATTTAAGGAGTAGTTAAGATTTGGGTTTCTGTTTAGGTTAGAGAAAGGACAACATTTTCATTCCTTCCAAAAATGCTTTTTGATTTTTTGTGACAAAATATCTTTGTGAACTTTTATCTTTAAAAACTTAAATCTCAACCAACTCTTTTTTGTGAGAAATGGTAAGGTAATATATTGTTGGGACTGATACCCAATTGTGGTGATGGTTTGGGATTTTAGATTTAGTTGGAAGAGAACTTCAAGGTGATTTAATTCAACCACCTCATTTTATAGATTAGAAACTAAAGCCCAAGAATGCTGGGATTTGCCCAGAGGTCACATAGGTGTTAAGTACTTCTTACTCCAAATGCAGCCCATTGTACTTTTCAACCTTTTTTTTTTCCCTGAGGCAATTGGGGTTAAGTGACTTGCCCAGGGTCACACAGCTAGGACGTGTCTGAGACCAGATTTGAACTCAGGTCCTCCTGACTTCAGGGCTGGTGCTCTAACCACTGCGCCACCTAGCTGCCCCAGTACTTTTCAACCTTTAAAGGATTTGTTTCTGAGGCAACCAGCAACTTTCACAATCCTATTTTACTTCTGCCCCATATTACTTCTTTTCCTTGTAAAAAAACAAAACAGATAATAAATATTCAGGAACATGGAAGGATGGGAAGTGATGGAGACTCTATTATTCTCCTTCTTTATATCTCCAACTCACAATCCTGGGACTTAACAACAAAGCTCACAGAGCAGTTTTAGTAGTGACGAGAAAGACTTATAGTCTTCCATGGTCTAGAAATTAACCACATTCTTTTTGCCTATCTCCTCCAAATCCTTTCTTTATGAACATAGTAAGCCCCCTAAATTGTGCCATTGAACTGAGTCATTGGTTCATTACAGACTTGAAAAGAAAGTTGCCTTCAACAGGAATGATTCACCTCTTAATTCTACAGCACCTAACATTTTTGGGAGATCTCCCACATAAGCTGTGGTTTAATCCAACTTTGTAACATAGGATAATTTCCAAGTCTGGAATGATGTAAACACATACTCAGATCAGAAGTAGACACTCAGAGACATAAATAAAGACTAGAAGAAGGGCCTGAGAGTAAGATGTATTTTGGTGAGACTAAATCTTGTATCTTTGAAGTCAGCTATCAAGCCAGGAATAGTTTTATTATTAAGGCCATGTGTGGCTTGAAACACTTGAACAAACCAGACCTTCAATAAATGTGGCCAAACTGCCAACAGTGTGCGGACTTGGATTTTTCTCACTGCAGCAGGAAATCGTATTCATTCAGGCCAGGGTGGTATACACAGTGGCATATCTCAATCTTTATGACCCATGGCCTAGAGCTGATGGGGAAGGGGCAGACTTCAGCAGAAGGCTGCTGCCATCCTACTAAAGGGGAAGAGAACTTCTATTTTCTTTTCTTTAACTTTGTTTCCCTTGCCTTGAAGATTTACATAGTGAATATGTCTCCATCCAAGAAAGTGATTATATTGAAAGTATGTATCACCTCTCATGTAGCATTTCTGGGAGGGGAGGGAGGCAAATAATAAGTGTGACTGGGAAGTGAACCTATGCCTGGAGACTTAAGCCAGAATTTCTGCATTCCTTGCAAGTACCCATAGTTCCTTTAATTATACTTGGGGCTTGTAAACAGGAAAGTGTTTCACAGATGTAGAGAGTCCAAGAGGTAAGCCAAAAAAATAAAATAAATAAATGGTCCAGCAGAATCACATTAGATGAAAAGGAAGATTGAATTACTAAGAAGATGAATATACTGTAGGAATAATAGCAACAACAATGCTGACATATGAAAAACATTAATTGTTTAAGAAAAGCATGTAAGCTGTGGGAGAGGTCGTTCTTGTTGATAAATATGGTTAACATGCAAGAAAGACAAAATGAAGAGCAAGCCTTTTTTTTTTTTAATAGAATTCAAACTCACGATGTGTAAAGACTATCATTTCACATTGTTCATTCCTGGTCTTTTTTAATTAATTCAATTTAACCTTTTCTGTTCCTTTTCTAATGATTTGTTGTAGATTTAAAGTCCGAAGAGTCATTTGTCTAAACCTTAATTCAAATGCCCAACTCATCTCCCACTTACTACCTATGCAATCTTGTGTACACTATTTAACCTTTATCAATCTGTTTCCTCATCAGAAAAAAAAAAGAGTTGGAAGATCAGTTCTTAGGATCTTTTCTGCCTTGTGTACAATATTATGGCCAGATTTTTGCTCCAATTTTGATGCTTTAGAGGAATTGTAGTTACATTTTTTTAACATTTTGAAGAATTGTCCTAGCATTACAGAATAATACCATGAAATTCTTTAATGCTGGAAAAAATTCTTTGTGAAGAATTAAGAAGATGGTCCACTCATTATCACTTGTTTATCACTTGCTTCATTAGTACACTAGCGTGAACACCACAAACATGTTATCTCATTTACGGTCTCAGCATTCCTCTCTTACCCCCTGCTCTCTCCTTGGCAGGAAGTCACTGTGGTGACATCTGTTTCTTGTAGAGCTATCAAGACCTACAAGCAGCTCCTTTGTGTTTAAGGCATGAATTTTTGTCTTTCTTTTTTTCACCAGGTAAAGTTCTTAGGCTATACCATGAAGGCAAAATGAATACTAGAAACTAAAGCAACAGAGCAAAAGGCAGAAGAATGAGTACCTAACCTTACTGTATATATCCTATTCAAAAATATTTGTTATTTATTTGGTACCTTTAGAAAAGCAACTATTTCAAGCACAGTTTAGCTTTGACCACTCCTTACCTACTATCCAATTCCAAAAGCCACTTGTAACACTTCATTTAAAAAAAAATCAAGATGTCATTACACGTAAATTGACAAGTATGCCTTGTCAGTCTTGATATATAAAATTCAAATTAAATAATTAATTAATCCTGATCTGTCATACATTCCTTAACAAGCTAAGGAACAGAAAATTATTTCATAGCATTTTTATCTAAATCGTCTTTCACCCCATAGCCATGTGTTTCTATTCATTTATTCTGTAAACTTGCTTTCTTATTACTTGATGTTCATGTTCCATTAAAATTTTGATCTTACTTTAGAACAGCTTGCTCATTTCTCAAATCCAGGAGCTTACCCTAAATGCTATATTAGGAAATGAGATTTGAGAAACCAAGGAAAAGTTCATGCTAAAATACAATTAAGAAAAGGCTTTGTAAGTTCTGTGCACTGTTCACTGAAGTCATCATTGTTGTGTTTCTTTAATATACTTAAGCCACTGAGTATAACACCAAAATAATCTTAAGAATATTATATTGCTATTTTAAAATTATTTTGAATATTGTCATCTAATTTGCATTTGATCTCTAATTAGGGATTTGAAGACATTTCCTATGTTCTTTAAGCACTATATCTTTAGGTTGAATTTTCTTTTTTCTCTAAAGAACATATTTACTATATAAGGAAAAACAAGAACAATGGGATTTTATATGCTTTTTTTTATTTACACACAATTATACTGGAATACATCTACTCTAACAAATAAACTACAATAGGATTAAGCCCCTTTTAAAATATTGTTCTTAACATTGTTCACAGCAACAACAAGTTTATACAATGATTAATTCTGATGGACATAACTCTTTTCAACAGATAGGTTTCACAAACTGCTCTTGATAAATACAAGATGCGTAAAGTCGAATCTTGCCTCAAACACTTATCATGACTCTGGGTGAATCACATAACCTTTTTCTACTTTCATTTCCTCATCTATAAAATGGGGATAATAATACATACCTCACAGGGTTGTTGTGAAGATCAAATGAGACTGTGTATGTGTATATGCATACGTGTATATAGTTACATATACACATATGATTCTTTGCTAATTCTGAACTAGTATATAAATGTCAGTTATTTCTGTTATGTATTATAATTGTTATTCATAGAATAATTATACCCTATCTTCTAAGGATACACAAATACACAAATTTTAAAATACCTTAGAATTTATATAATTTTTGATGTCATTGTATTTTTAATCTTTCCTTCCTCACCATGCTATCCCCAAGTGTGGAAATGGGACAGAAACCAAAATCTCTCCCGACCCTTTGTCTATTAGTCTTTCTACTATAGCATAATAAGATATGGTCTCATTCAATAATAAGAAGTGGTCTCATTGCTTCACTCAGATCTCCCAATGACTTGCTGAATGATTTTGAACCCCACCACCAAGAATCATAAACAGTTTTGGAAAACAAAAAAAAACTATTACTAATTAAATTATTAAATATGCATTTATTTGAATTTATTATTTTTAATTTTTAAAAATTACCTAGTATCTTTAATTACCATTATAATTAAGCATGATATTAAGGGAAGTGATCCTAACCAAAAGGTTCATTGAAGTATCCCCAAAATTCTCTTTATTTTGAATAATTTGTAAGATAAACCTCACAAAATTGTTATATGAGAATATTTTAATTTCTTAGAGCAGCCAGAACACAAACTGTTTCTACAGACTTTGCTTAGACTTTGTTTTAGAAAATATAAAACAGGTGTGGCTCATCTGTATTCATTTATAGAACCTTAGAAATTGATTTTTTAATGTCCATTTCAGTAAACAAATGTATATTTGGCCTAAGTTCTAATATTAATAGAATAAATACTGACATGTTTATGCTACCAAGAATTGATTTATTATAACAAAAAACAAGGCTCAATGCTTATGATTTTAAAAGAATAAAAAATCAAGCTTTTGTTATTCAAAGATATTTGTGGTAATAGTAACTTCATTAAGTAGATTTTAAAACACTATATTAAAAACCAACTTTTAACACTTCACATTATCCCAATCTCCTTATTATCACTGCTTCTCTAATCGCCTTTACTTTCTCCCTACAATTATTCCTTATTCCATTGAAATCTTTCTTCTAACTCATTACTCTATTGAAATAGATTTTTAAAGGTCATTAATGATTCCTTAATTGGAGCATTCCATCAGACTTTTCTCAAATCTCATCCTCTTTGATAATTTTGCAAGCATAAGTGGGCTTCCATGACCATATTCTCTTCTCATTCTCCTTGTACTTACCCTATATTTAGAGTGCAATTCTTTTCTCACTTCCTCTTTTTAGCATCCTTATGTGCCTTTAAGACTCAATTCAAATACCAACTACTTGGAGAAATTTCCTGATCTTCCTAGTTCTTAGATATAGCTTCCTCCATAAATTACCATTAACATGCTTGTCTATATATGTGTTATTTCCAAAGCAGAATTTAAGCTCCATGAGGGCAGGGGTGGTTTTGCTATTTTTATATTCCTAATGTTTATCACATTGTAGGCAATTAATGAGTCAGTTGAATTCAATTGAATTGATAGGCATGTTAATTTACTACTGAAATAACTGTGAATTGGTTAAGTTATTTTGAAAAAAAAATTAAATCATACAAGAATGGTTATTAAATTGTCCAAACCCTTTATGTTAAGATATATGTGTGCAAAAATAGCCATAGTAACATTTTCTGTGATAATACAAAGTTGGCAGCAAATGTATGTTCAACAATTGGGGATTGACTAAACAAGTTACAGAAACTACAGTATAAGAATGTCATAAATTATTCCTGCAACACAAGGAATGATGGATTTGAGGAATTCAGAAAATTATCGAAAGGCTTGTATGAAGTGATTTAGAATGAAGAACGAAGCATTGTCAAAAGAATACATAAAATAAATATAGCAATATTAATGTCAATATGGAGAAGACCAAAATTTGTACAAATATAATGTTTAGCATTAGTTCCATAATTCCAGAGGTAACAGATATATTCCTTATTTCTGGTAACAACTGATAAGCTATTTTTGAAAGAAAACAGCTTATAATGTATCTGGATGTTTGTTGTAAGTTATTTGCGGGGGTAAAGAAAATATATCAATAAAAAATTTTAAAAATAAAAGGAAGTGAAGAAATATGGAGGGGAAAAAGCCATCTATTATTTACATCTGACAGTCTTAACCTTTGGTGTCTTAAAAAAAAAGTCCCATGGGAAGTTTTCACGCATCATTTTTTCCATTAGGTACTGAACAACTGTGAGCTTCTGAACATACTTTTCATTATGGACTGCTTTTTCTGATAAATTGGCAGCTTTGTGAAATGAGGATTTCTATTTTGATCTTCCTGGAAATCTGTTAGTACACCACAGATGAGACTTATAATAGATGAGGTTATTATATAAATAGCTTAGGTGGTTTGGTGTCTTTTTGTCTATTCTATGTGTACATATATATGTGATATACACACACACACATATATATATATATATATTCACATATATATATATACATACATACATACATTTGTGGAGTATTTTTTCTGCATATATTATAGCCACTGAGTGTGTTTCAACTTTAATAAATTGGATCTTTTTTCAAAATCTTTCTGTTATTTTAGAACTACTCAGGTCTTGCAGTACTTGTATGGCAAATTCTGCTAGAAAAAGGTTCACAGATTTTGAACTGGAAGGAATCCTAGAGATCATCTAGGTTATACAAAGAAAGAAAATAGACCCTATCACACAGGTAATAAGTATCAGAACTAGAATTTAAATACAAAGTCTCTATAAAGTCAGTGGTTTTTCACCCAGAAACATGTATAATTCACTCATTAATTACTTGGGAGAATTCTGAAGTTAAAAAATGGAAGTATTTAATACTGTAATAGCCCTTTTTCTCTGAAGGAAAAACTGAGAAATTATTATGTTTCTTTAAAAATAGTATATAACATTTCCCTCCAAACAACTTTAATATAACTCTTCAAATTAATTTTGAAGTGGCAGAGTCAACAAAAGGTCAGAAACAAGACATTTTTCTAGTTTAAGACAACTAAAGAGATTGGCAGAAAAGATCTGTGAAACTGGGATGGAAGCCACTCAGGAATATCACAAGAGCACCAAGTAGGCCTTGGAAAGAGTTATGGCAGCAGCAGCAATTTCACTAACTCTCAGCTCAGACATGGTAAAGGTAATAGATAACTGGTCTTATAAAGAGATTATAGGTGACCTTTTCCTGGCAATGGGAGCAATTGTTCTGATTTGAAACTATTGTTCATAAACAATTTTGGTTCAAAGTTCTAAGGCACAGAGGAGCAGTAATACTTGCATCTGCAAAAACACAATGCACCATTCCTGGGACCAGAGTTCACCATATGAACACAGCAACCATACATAAAGCAGCTTGGAAATACCAAAAACTTGCAGAGCCCCAGAACTAACTCTAGAAACAGTAGCACATAAAATGACAGTAAAAAATAATGATGAATGTTGGAGGGGATGTGGGAAAGCTGGGACACTGATGCATTGTTGGTGGAACTGTGAACGGATCCAACCATTCTGGGGAGCAATTTGGAACTATGCTCAAAAAGTTATCAAACTGTGCATACCCTTTGACCCAGCAGTGTTTCTATTGGGCTTATATCCCAAAGAAATCATAAAGGAAGGAAAGGGCCTCACATGTGGAAGAATGTTTGCGGCAGCTCTTTTTGTAGTGGCTAGAAACTGGAAACTGAATGGATGCCCCTCAATTGGAGAATGGCTGAATAAATTATGGTATATGAATGTTATGGAATATTATTGCTCTGTAAGAAATGACCAGCAGGACGATTTCAGAGAGGCCTGGAGAGACTTGCATGAACTGATGCTGAGTGAAATGAGCAGAACCAGGAGATCATTATACATGGCAACAACAATACTTACTATAGGACGATCAATTCTGATGGACATGGCTCTCTTCAACAATGAAATGTTTCAAACCACTTCCAATTGTTCACTGAAGGAAGCCATATACACCCAGAGAGAAGGATGTGAAATGTGGACCACAACATAACATTTTCATGCTCTTGATTGATGTTTGCTTGCATTGTGTTTCCTTTCTCTGATTTTTCTTTCTTCTAGATATGATTTTTCTTGCACAACAATAAGTGTGGAAATATATATACATGTATTCAATTTGTCAAGTATTTTAACACAATTAACATGTAGTGGATATCCTGCCATCTAGGGGAGGGGTGGGGAGTTGGGGGGAAAAATTTGTAACAGAAAGGTTTGTAAGAGTTAATATTGAAGAATTATCCATACATATGTTTTGCAAATAAAAAATAAAAAAAGAAACAGTAGCACTGAAAAGCCTAATGTTTGAAAGAGTGCCTCTCAATCTTAATATTTAGTTCAAAGTCAAAAAATAGCCTAGAAAAATGAGTAAACAACAACAAAAACCATTAAAAAAAACTACTGTGGTAGCAAGAAGGGGTAAGACATACTCTGAGGAAGATAACATGTGAAAACAGTTACAAGCAAAACCTCAAAAAAAATACTAATTCAACCCAAGAAAACAAGAAGTCCTAGAGGAGTTAAAGAGATAAAAGTAGTAGAGGAAAAATAACACAAGAAAATTGTAAAAAGAGAATTAACAGCGTGGTTAAGGAGGCACAAAAAATAATGAAGAAAATAACACCTTAAAAAACAAAATTGGTCAAATGGTAAAAGAGAGAAAAACATTACTACAGAAAAGAATTCCTTAAAAAGCAAAATTAACAAAAAAAGAGAAAAAAGGAACACCAAAGCTCATTGAAAAAATTAACTAAATAATTCCTTAAAGAATCAGAACTGGGCAAAAGGGGGAAAAGAATGATGGGATTTAAAATGGATAATTTTAATTTCATTAAATTAAAAAAAAGGTTCTGCAGAAACAAAAATAATGAAATTGATATTAGAGGGAAAGCAGGAAAAAATGGAGGGAAATTTACAAGTTTCTCTGATAAAGACATCATTTCTCAAATATAGAGAAAAGTGAGTCAAGTTCAAGAATTCAAATCATTCCCCAATTGCTAAATGGTCTGAGGATAAGAAGGCAGTTTTCAGAAGAAGTAATCAAAGTCATATATGGTGACATGAAAAGAAATGTTCTAAATCATTATTGATTAGAGAAATGCAATTTAGAACAACTATGAGGTTCCACCTCATACCAAACAGATTGGCTAATATGATAGAAAAGGACAATTATGATAAATAATGGAAGGGATGTGGGAAAATTGGAACACTAATGGACTACTGGTGGAATTGCGAACTGATCCAACCATTCTGGAAAACAATTTATTATCTGCAGTTATTTTAAATGGAATTGCTCCTTCTATTTCTTTCTGCTGAGTTTTATTGGGGGTATATAGAAATATTGATGATTTATGGGGGTTCATTTTATACCCTGCATATTTACTAAAGTTGTAAATTATTTCAATCACTTTTTTCTTAATAGGTTTTCCAAATATACCATCCTAGCATATGCAAAGAATAAAAATTTTCTTTTCTCATTACATATTCTAATTACTTCATTTTTCCTCTTCTCATTATTATTGCTAATATTTCTACTATAATATTGAACAACAATCTTGATAATGGATATCCTTGTTTAACCCCAAATCTTATTATGAAAGCTTAAGTTTACCTTAATATAGATACTATTTGTCATTTTAAGAAAAATTCCATTGATTTCTGTGCTTTCCTGTGTTTCTCTAATAGGAATGAGTATTGTGTTTTGTCAAAGGCTTTTTTTGAACATGTTGATATAATCATGTGATTTTTGTTTTTAATATTATTGGTATGGTCACCCACACTAATAGTTTTCCTAATATTGAACCAGCCCTGCATTTTTGATATAAATAGTGTATGATCTTTGTGATGTAATTATTGTAATTTCCTTGTTAATATTTTATTTTAAATATTTGTATTGATAAGCATTAAGGAAATTGATCTTTAATTTTCTTTCTCTG
Source organism: Myrmecobius fasciatus (assembly GCA_023553655.1). Taxonomy (NCBI): domain Eukaryota; kingdom Metazoa; phylum Chordata; class Mammalia; order Dasyuromorphia; family Myrmecobiidae; genus Myrmecobius; species Myrmecobius fasciatus. The sequence goes on along the minus strand of JAJPUD010014019.1, from coordinate 6,408 downwards.
TTTTTGTTCTACCTGGTTTAAGTATCAAAACCATATTTGTGTCATAAAAGGATTTGGTGAAACTAATTCTTTAGTATTTTTTCAAATATTTCAGAAACTATTGGGATTGATTTTCCTTAAATTTCTTTAATCCTTGGGATTAAAAATTCCTTAATAAATTCCTTATAGAATTCATTTATAAATCAGATATGGTCCTGAGGTTTTTTTTTTTTTGTTGTTGTTGTTGTTGTTGTTGTTGTTGTTGGGGAACTCATTAATGGCTTGTTCAATTTATTTTTCTTAGAGTTATTAAGGCTTTTATTTCATCTTTTGTTAATTTGTACAGTTTGTATTTTAAAAAAAACATTCATACATTTCACTGAGATTTTAAGTGGTACTGGTATATAATTTTGCAAAACTCTGAATTGCCTTAATTTTATCTTCATTGCTGGATCATTTAACCTTTTTTGGTTTTTTATACTAGTAATTAGATTTTTTTCTTTTTTAAAATAAAATTAAATAAGATTTCATCTATTTTCATGTTTTTTCCTCTCCATAAAACCAGTTTCTACTTTTTCTTAATAATTAATTTTTGCTACTTTCAATTTTATTAACCTTTCCTTTGATCTTAAGAATTTTCATTTTGGTGCTTAATTGGAGATTTTTCATTTGTTCTTTTTCTCGTTTTTTTTTAAGTTAGATGACTACCCAAATAATAGATCTACTTTTTATCTCTTTTATTGATTTATGCACCTTGAGATATATATTTTTTTCCTCTAAGTATTACTTTGGTTGTATCCACAAAATTTGGAATGTTGTCTTATTGTTGTTATTTTCTTTAATTAAATTGTTGTTTCTATGAAAGAGACACACACAGAATTAAAATAAAGCACTGGAGCAGAAATTTTAAACTTTACCCGAAATTAAAAAAAAAAAGGTAGGAATAGCAATCATGATCTCAGACAAAAGCAAAAATAAATCTAATTAAAAGAGATAATCAGGAAAATCACATTTTACTAAAAAGGTCCCATAGAAAAAGAAACAATATTAAATAATTTTATTACAAGTTTCTCTGATAATCCTCATCTCATGAAACTTGTATGTATGTATGTATGTATATGCATGTATGTGTTGTATCTTGTATATATATTATATATGTCATATATACATATATATTCATATATGTATATATGAATTGTGTAAAATTTACAAAAATATGAGCCATTCCCCAATTGATAAATGGTTAAATGATATGGACAGGTTTTTTTGAGAAGAAATAAAAGTCATCTGTAAATCATATGAAAAATGTTTTTAAGTAACAATTAGAAAAATGCAAATGAAAAGAACTCTAAGGTATCATCTCACTTCCATCAGAAATGACAAATGCTGAAGGTGATGAGGAAAATATAAGTACACCAATAAACTCTTGACGGCGCTATGAACTGGAACAACCATGATGGAAAACAATTTGGAACTATGTCCAAAGGCTATAGAACTATGAAAACTCTGCCTCAAGAATATCACTACTTAGGTCTGTATTCCAAAAAGATCAAATAAATAAAAAAGTATATATACAAAGAATTGGAAATTGACGGGATGCTCCTGAATTAGTGAGTAGCTGAACAAATTGTGTTACACGATTATGATAAATGTTGTGTTATAAAAATGATGAGCAGGATGATTTCAGAAAAGTCTAGGAAGAGTTATATGAATTTATGCTAAATAAACTGCGAAGTGAGAAATATTTTGAGGATGATCAACTTAGCTACTCTGATCAATAAAATAATTCAAGACAATTCCAAAGGACTTCTGATAAAAAAAAAATGCTATTTGCCTCCACAGAGAAAACTGATGAACTCTAAGTACAAAATGATGTATAATTTTCTCACTTTTTTGTGATGATATAACTTAGATGGAAATGTTTGGCATGATTCATGTGTATAACTGATATCGTTTTTTTTTTTGCCTTCTAAGTTGATAAGGGGATGATTGGGAGAAAGGGAGAGAATTTGGAACTCAAATTTATTTGAATTTTTTAAAAAAATTATTAAATTTAATAAATTTGAGTAGAGAAAATTAAGATATTTTACAAGATTTAGGTATTACATCAGTTATTAGACAGTGACAATTGGCTAACATCTCATACTTAAAATAATATGGTTTTATATAGATAATATAAAAAACATATTATTCTTAGAGCCCTCTACCCCCTTTTCCATCATTCTACCACCATTCCTTAATAGAAGAGGCCACACATAATTGAGAGCTCTTACTTTTTTTTTTCCATTGGTTGCTATGGCCACAGGACTCTTTGGAGCTGCCCTTGGTGATAAGGTTCTTCACATATAGGACAATCTCTGAATTGCAGATGATAAAAAAGAAAATGGAGAGACTCATTAGTGGATATAAGTAGGTTAGACTATGTTTCTAATAATGACGTAATTTCAACCATTTTGTGTTATGGATCCCTTTGGCTCTTCACCCTGTTGAAGACAATGGACAACTTCAAAGAACAACATTTTTTAACGCATAAAATACATTGGACCAAAGAAATGAATTACATTGAAACAAAATTATTAAAACAACAAAAAAGTTGATGAGACCTAATTGAGAATACCTCCTAGTTAAGTTGTGAACTTTACTAATGCAGATAATACCTATATCCAAACTAAGTTTAAAGAAACTCACCACCTAAAGACTTCTTTTTTTCTTTCTTTACTTCTTCTTTCTTTTTTCTTTTTTCTTTTCCTTCCTTCCTTCCTTCCTTCCTTCCTTCCTTCCTTCCTTCCTTCCTTCCTTCCTTCCTTCCTTCCTTCCTTCCTTCCTTCCTTCCTTCCTTCTTTCCTTTCTTTCTTTTGTCCTGGACACAACCAAAATAAGACAAGCCTTTAAAAATGTTTATTTTCTTTATTCTGAACTTAAGAAATAAAACAAACATTCCCATAACATAGTAGAATAGAAAAAAAAATTACATGAAAGTGCAAATCTATTACATAAAATGTGATATTTCTTTTAAACATATAATAAAGTCATCATGTAACTTTATTTTGTCTTTCCTTTTTTCTTCCCTCACCTAGAGATGGCTACAATTAGATACAAATGTGTGTGTGTATCCACACATACATGTAAAACCATTCTATAATACTTCTATTTATCAGTTCTTTCTCAGGATAAAGATACAAATCTTCCTTTGCATATCATTTTGATCAGATAAGAGAGAAAAAAACAACTTATATTTTAAAGGTGAAGAGAGACTGTGGTCAATCTCAGTAGGATATCCTCACCAACTGAAGTATCCATGTACACAAATATTTAAAAGTCCAATATGCAAACATTTCAAAATATAAGGAAAATAAGGCATGTGCTATATTTCCAGACTTTCTCTTTCTTCACAGTTTCAGTAAGAAAGTTATGTTCTGTGCAAACACATTTTAATAGCAGATATCTAAGTGAGACACAAGGAAAGTCATTTAGAAATATTTTATTGCCTTGTTAAAGTGAAACATTTTTATTGCTCAAAAATTTATAAAATTGTCATGAAGCACCTCCAAGTCCCGACATATGGTTATAACTTATGCTTAATGTTTAGGATCATTATTTCTCCAAACTTCCCTTTTAATAATTGAAGGACTATTTGGCAATTTTCATATTCAAACTTTTCTGGCTTTTTTTATGAAACATTTTCTGTGATACCAGACTTTATCCTCTACTAAATTGTCTAATTTTTCTCCCTAAAGTATAGATCTGACTATGTGTTACTCCCTATTCAATAAACTCCAATGACCTCCAGATCAAATGCAAAATTCCGTTTGGTTTTTAAAGGCCTTCAGAGCTTTAGTTCTATCTATCCTTCCAGTCTTCTTAAAACTTATTCTTCATGTACTCTGTAATCTATGGCATTGACCTTGCTGTTGCTCATACAGAACACTTCATCTCCTAATTTTATGCATTTTCACTGGCCTTTAGCCTTTGCTGCAATTCTCTCAACCTCCTGGCTTCCTTCAAGTCCTAGATAAAATTCTACTCTCTACAAGAATCCTTTCCTAATCCCACTTAATGCCAATGTCTTGTCTCTAATGACCATTTTCAATTCATTCTGTAAATATCTTATTTGTAAAGAATTATTCACACAATATTCCCTCCATTATAATGGAGAAGGGATTTTTTTTTTTGCCTTTCTTTGTATCAGTAATATGTGGTGCAGTAACTTATTTGTTACATATGATCATGAGGAAGGAAAGAAGGAAAAAAGGGAGGGAAGGAGGAAGGAAACAAGCTAACACCTCTTTATGACTGGCATTGAGTTAAGAGCTTTAAAAACATCTCATTTGATCTTAACTATAACTCTGAGAGGTAAGTGCTATTATTATGTCTATTTTAGAATGGAAAAAACTGAGGCAGAGGTAAAAGGGATTTGATTTGTTCAGTATCATACAGCTGTAAGTAGTGTCTGGATCACTTGCATGAAATTTCTACAATAATGAAAAACATGAATCTTAGTTATTTATAATATTATTCATATCTTTAGTTTTCCCATATGGGTGAACATAATGAAAGTTCACGATGGTCCCTTCTTTTTTTTTAAGTCTGCACAGTGGTGTATAGAACATGCACAATTAAAGATGTAAAACAAGATTGCTGTCATTCATACTTCATTCAGGAGCAGGTTACCAAAAGTAGGGAAATTATAAAGAGATTATGTCAATAAGCATGTGCTAAAATTCACTTGTGTTCTCCAAATTGTGCTAAGCACCATTTAGCAGAGAGATATTGAACAAGCCTGAAAACATTCACTGAACCAAAAGAATTTCCTATTATACTCATAAATCAATTAAACAACTAACAAGTATGCATTATGTGTCTGTTAGGTACTAGAGATACATATACAAAGTATAAAATTAACCTCCTCATGATAAGGTAATATTTTAATGGAGAAAACAGAAAAAATCAAATACGTATGTAGGACTACCTCTTTGTCAGGGACTAAGAGAAAGAAAAGAGTAGAGCTCTAAGGAACTTAAGGAAATAGGAGGTTAGAGTATTTAAGTGAACTTCTACATAGAAATTAATGTCCCTTAGATGTTAATTCAGCCTATGAGCAGAAATTGGAGAGGAGCATAAGACCATGAAACCCTTTGAAAAGGAAAAAGAGAATGACAGAATTTGGCATTCTAGAGTTACCACAATCTTAATTGTGTGGAAGAATTCAGTTACGTGTATTTCAAAAAAGAAGAGGTTATTAAGCAGTGGAGACAAAAGTAGAGACTGGAAGTGATAATAGGGAGCAGTTCTCCTCTAGGGCCATTGGGCCAGTGGTTGTGAGAGAAGGCACAGCCAGTGTGGAATAGGATATTCAAGAATACAGTGAGAGCCAGGTTTCAGTAAGGAATGATAGATGAAAAGAAAATGGAAGAAGTTTGGAATAAAGGGGAGTTTATTTAATATGGAAAAGGATTTCCACAAAGCCCAGTACAAGGGGTATGGCAAGGTTAGATACAGATGACAGAAAATAAGTAGGGAACTGGAGAAAGTATTCTCCTAAATGGCTGTTTATTATTCCAGGAATAGGAAGAGAAACAGAAGTCATAAAGGTAGATGAGGAAAGAAGCTTACAATCTTCAAGGGATGTTACACAGAAAGTTAGACATCTTGGGTCTCTACCGAATAGTCTGGTAAAAGAAAGTGACTGATTGAGGATTGAAACTACCTCACTGGCAGAAGGTTCTTGTCTCTATGGTCAGGCCTAGGTATGGTTTTATCTCGGACACTGAAGCAATTAAATAACATATAAAATAGTCTTTAATCAAATTTACAGAGTTAAGAAAAGATATCTTCCAGAACAGGTTTCCCTGTTTAATGCATGATAGCAGAGTGGATGGAGAGTCATTCTTGGAGTCAAGAATCTTTCTGAGTTCAAAGCTGGCCTAAGATACTTACTAGCTATGTGATTTCATTCAAGTCTTTTAATCTCAGTTAATAACTGAATTATTTTTGCCTCAATTTCCTCATCTGTAAAATGAACTGGGGAAAGAAATGGCAAACTACTCCTATACCTTTGCCAAAAAGGGTGTCACAAAGAGTCATGTGTTCAGTAGTAACTGAAACAACTGAATAGCAGAAAATCTTCAGAGTATAATTCTTCTGTCAGAGCTTCAGGCCTTTCTCTAACTCAAGCCTTTTGCTGAAAATACTCCTTTAGTGTGGAGCACAATTTGTTTTCTGGGAATACCCCTTACCTTTTATATCCGAGGGTTCCTAGGGAAAGTTAAAAAAAAAAAAAAAAAGAAAGAAAGAAAGAGAGAAACCTTCCTAAAATGGTCTAAAACCCTTTGAATCAATTGTTGTTTTTTGGGATGGGTAACCCTGCTAAGTGGGACCATAAACACACACACACACACACACACACACACACACACACACACACACACA
>JAJPUD010014018.1:25573-37038 GCA_023553655.1 Myrmecobius fasciatus | reverse complement strand
GGGGTAAAACTGTGTGTTGAAATGAGCTGTGATATCAATCCCAATCTAATGGGCCATGACAAAATATTTGCCTCAATCTGTCACCTTAGTTTTCTTATATGTGAAGTGACAGAAAAGGAAAATAGGTTGGACAACATTCATATTGACATTTGCAGAATGAAAAGGTATAAGAAAAAAAAAACATTAGTTCAAATATTCAATAGTAAACGTAACATCTCTTCCTAAAACCATTATTGTCATAATTCCTATTTGGTAAATTATTCTGTGCAAAGTAATCATGATATGGAGATTCTTTGTATTTTTAGAAGCTATTTTAATATCTGTGATATCTTAAAGCTTTTATAGAGTTAAAGTGTCTTAAAATATGAGTTTGGTAATGCTCAAAGGTCCTGCCTAACTATATGAAAATATGTTCATTTGGGATTTTGACAACCAGCTGATAAATTACTTTATGGTTTTAGTGAGACTTTGAAGAGACAAAAAAGAAAAATAAACCCTCTCACCCTACAGTCCCACCCATTCACAATGATGGTGTTAGAATAATATAAGAGGGTGCTGAAGTGGCTAAGAATCACATGTTTCTTAGACAACTAAAGTACTTACTTAAGTGCTGTGCTGTGTCTTTGTCCAGTCACTGCTGACTTCAGGCAGAATAAAACCACATTCATACTGGCATTTGCACTACAATGAAATCGTGTGTAGCCAAAAGAAAAGAGAGATCACATATTCTTTTGAAAGGAGACAAGAACAGAGTACACAGAATCTCAGAATAAAAAGAGACCTGCAAAGACAGCAAGTCCAAGCAACATCAGACTACAAGTCTCTTTTATACCATATCCCCCAAATTGTTACCAATCTGCATTTTTTAAAACTTCCAATGAAACAAAAATCCATTTCCCCCCTCAAGATAGTCCATTTTACTTTTAGAAAGCTCCATTTAAAAATTTTTGCTTACATCAAATCCAAATCTATTTGTTGTTTCTACTCATTGTTCTTAATTTTTATGTCTGGTACCAATCAGAATAAATGTAATAACTCTTGCAAAGGTGATAAAGGTCTCATCTCTAAAATATATAGAGAATTGTCTCATATTTATAAAAATTCAAGCCATTCTCCAATTGATAAATGGTCAAATGATATGAACAGACAATTTTCAGATGATGAAATTAAAACTATTTGTAGTCATATGAAAAGGTGCTCCAAATCATTATTGATCAGAGAAATGCAAATCAAGACAACTCTGAGGTACCACTACACACCTGTCAGATTGGCTAAAATGACAGGAAAAGATAATGACGAATGTTGGAGGGGATGTGGGAAGGCTGGGACATTAATGCATTGTTGGTGGAACTGTGAACAGATCCAGCCATTCTGGAGAGCAATTTGGAACTATGCTCAAAAAGTTATCAAACTGTGCATACCCTTTGATCCAGCAGCGTTTCTATTGGGCTTATATCCCAATGACATCATAAAGGAAAGAAAGGGCCCCACATGTGCAAGAATGTTTGTGGCAGCCCTTTTTGTAGTGGCTAGAAACTGGAAACTGAATGGATGCCCATCAATTGAAGAATGGCTGAATAAATTATAGTATATGAATGTTATGGAATATTATTTTTCTATAAGAAACAACCAGCAGGATGAGTTCAGAGAGGTCTGGAGAGACTTGCATGAACTGATGCTGAGTGAAATGAGCAGAACCAGGAGATCATTATACCCTGCAACAACAAGACTAAATGATGATCAATTCTGATGGACATGGCTCTTTTCAACAATGAAATGTTTCAAACCAGTTCCAATTGTTCAGTGAAGAAAGCCATATACACCCAGAGAGAGGGATATGAAATGTGGACCACAACACAACATTTTCATGCTCTCTATTGATGTTTGCTTGCATTATATTTCCCTTCTCAGATTTTTTTTCTTATAGATCCGACTTTTCTTGCACAAAAATGATAAGTGTGGAAATATGTATACATATATTCGATTTGTCAAGTATTTTAACATAATTAACATGTAGTGGATATCCTGCCATCTAGGGGAGGGATGGGGAGTAGGGGAGAAAAATTTGTAACAGAAAGCTTTGTAAGGGTTAATGTTGAAGAATTACCCATACATATGTTTTGCAAATAAAAAGTTTTAATTAAAAAATACAATTTTCTAAAAGTGGACCAGAAGTAGTGATCCTCTCTCTAAGCCTAGATTCTCTATGGCATAGCCCAGGACTGAATTAGCTTTCTTTTGGTTATCATTTTGTACTAATAAGTCATATTAAACTTTGTAGTTCAATAAAACCTTCAGTTATTTTTCAGAGATGTGCTCTTTCTGATACACTAAACAGCCTGATAAAATGGTGGGAAGTTCATTTTTATACAGTAACCAAAATTTGAAAGACCTATACTCTAGGAAATTGTTTATTTTCACAATTAGTAAATTCAGTACTATTTAGACATGCTATCATTATAGGACAACTTGACATAATAAAATATAGGACCTGACATCAGAAAGATCTCAGTTCCAATTCTATTTCTCACATTAAATATCTGTGTGACCTCTGACACATTATTTAACCTTTCTGAGGCTCTCTATAGTCAGGTTGTGATCTGTATTAATGAAAGAACTCTCCAGGCTGGGAGTTGTCAGACTAATGAAATCACAAGTCCCAGGAATTTCCACAAGTCTGGCCTCGTACAAAATTAGTCAACCAGCGTGGACGCTTGTAGTATGCCAGGCACCATACTAAGCAATACGGGTACCAAACAATAACAAGAAATAAAGACAAAAATAGACCCTGTTCTTTAGGAGCTCACTTTCTAATGAAAAAAAAAAATATATATATATATATATATACTAGAAACGCTAAAAGAGAATCTCAAAACAAGTGCTATATGAGATCATAGGCATTTCTTAGTGTATCATTTAGTAAGCAGAGACAACCTCTTGTGTTGCTACAAGATTCTATATCTCCAGCAAAGGAACACATTCTTTTCTAAATAACTCCCTCCTGCATAGTATAATAAAGAAGAGACACACTGAAATTAGAGAAACTCCTCTAAAAATGCAGATAATTAAGTGATGGCCTAACCAAGCCCAGGGAACTTGCCTGGTGCATAATCCAAAAAGTGAAAAGGCCAATGTTAGGTAGCCTAGTTCAATCTGTTGTTCCTAACATCTCTTTTCCCTTAATATGCTCACTTATTGCAGGTTTTAGATCCTGACAATGGTAGACTAAAGCAGCCAAGAACAAACATTAGCCAGAATTTTTTTCAACTCAATTCTGAACTTCCTATATTATTCCCAGCCACAAGATTGACTCAAACTATCTAATGATAATACTAACACATGCTAAGTATGCAAAAAGTCCTCATCCTCCTAGAGCTCTGGGATCTGAATCACTAATTATGGGATATAGGACAATATTTTAGATACAATTACTTTATAACACAATTAACATGTTAATAGTATATAAGAAAATTGACAGAGCCAGCCCTTAGGATATTATGAAATAGCGTTTGGTTTTTTGGTGCTTTCCTACTTGCTTTTCTGATACTTTTGTCCCCTAACATCCCCTGATTTATATATCCTGCCTCGCATTGCTGCTAATTCTTATTTCTTACTTAGCTGTTCTAATTAATTGAAAATGATTTAGTAGAAACTATTCCAGGGGGACTTACACAGAAAAATAGAAACTCCTTGAGGGCAACAAGTGTTTTACATCTCTTCATAGCCCTAATACCGAGCAAAGCAGTATCTCATAACTATAAGAGTACCCAGTCTCAGAAAAGAGGAAGGGCAAATATGTAAAGAACAAAAGCTATCAGAAGTTTCTCCTTCTCTATCTTCCTCTCCCTCTTCCTCTTTCTCTCTTTCTCCCTTTCTTTCCCTCTCTCTTGTTGTTTCCCAGGCAATTAAAAATAAAAGTAAAAGAATATGAAATTAGTTAAAGTCCAATAAAAGTCCTAAAAGATGCATTATATGACTCTAAAGGGGAGTCTTTATAGCAACCATCCATCTAATCAGCCTGCCTGGTCTCTTCCAACTCCAAACCATTAGCCTCACTATCCAGGATGATGAAAAATTGTCTGAATTCTTTCCTCAATGATTAGCAACCTCCTACTCTGTCAAATAATTCCCATCCCAATGATTTTAAAACTCCAATCATTATACTGTTCATGCTCTACTGTTTGCTCCCTTACTGTAAACTTCCTCAACAAAATGCCCCCAACATCCCACTCTAAAATCATCTATTCTATCCACTATGATCTTTAGAATATCTAGAGGTAACAAAGTTATTACCTATTTTAGAATTTTTAATTTCTACTCATTCTTCTTTCATTTTAGTCCTATATATGTTTCTTTCTCACTTTGAATTTTTTGCACTCACTGAGACCTGGATTTCTTTTGACAACAGTATCCCTGGCTAACATTTTTAACACCTATGATGCTCTTACTCTTACCCTGTGACATGTTGATTACTGTCAGGAATTCAGAACTGTCCTTATACTTCTGAACTCTTTATTTACCACCACTAAGTATACTCTAATCTTTCTAAATGTCATTCAATCTGTATTTATTACCCCCATCAAAATTATGGAAGCTTTTACTTACTGACATCCAGGACACTCTTTCTTCACTGAGATTAGTAATATCCTCTTCAACTTCTTTCTTCATAGTAGGAGATGTAAACATACATATTGATGCTCTCTTAAATATCTTAATTTTAAAGTTCATCAACTTACTTGTTTCTAATGACCTATAATACCAACCTCCTAGTCATAGAGACAGGCATTCCATTAATCTTATCATAGCCTACAAGTGTTGCACTTCCAGATTCATATATTGTGAAATATTTTATCTAATAAACCTGTACAGTCACTCCTTTTCAATCTTCTTTATTGCATCTCCATCCAGGTTTCACCTATTTATAATGTATTTCTTCCTAAGCTCTATCTTGGACACTTCTTCCTCTATGTTATTTCCCTTGGTTATCTCATCACTTCCAATGGATTATTCTGAAATCTATTTATCTAGCTCTAACCTCTCTTTTGACCTTGCCATGCCTGCATATCCCTATTGAATATCTTGAATGAGATATCCTATAAACATCTTAAAATTAACATGTGCCATTATCTTCTTCTTCAAACATTTCCTCATTCCTAACTTCCCTACATTTTTGTGGGAGTCATTACCTTTCCTGTCACCCTGACTTGCAACCTAGATATCATTTTCAATACCTCACTCTTTCAAACTCCAGATGCAAATTGTTGCCAAGTCCTATATATTCTACCTTTATGACATCTTTTGCTTTTATGTTCCCTTCTTTCTTTTGACATTGCCACCATCCTGATGTAATTCTTCATCTTTTCAGATTTGTCATAGCCTTCTGGTTGGTGTCCCTACATCAAATTTCTCCTTACTTTGGTCTATCTTCCACTTAAATATCAAAGAAATTTTCTTAAATCACAGGTCTGACCATTATCTTGTCAATAAAATGCAGGGATTTCTCCTTATCTCTATGATAAAGTATGAATCTTCTGTTTGGCCTTTAATTTCCTCCATGAATTCACTTCTTGCTACCTTTTCCATCTTATATTTTATTCCTCTCTGCACACTCTATTATCTTATGTCACTGTACCCCTTGCTATTCCTTTCTCAACTTCAATAATTTTCACTGGTTGTCCATGTATGCCTAAAACGTTTTTTCTCCTTTATTCAACCTTCCTTATTTGCTTTCTTCCAAAATTAGCTAAAATTATACTTTTTAAGGAATCCCTATAGTGCCTATCCTCTGAGATTACTTCCAATTTAGTGCCTACCCTCTGAGATTATTTCCAATTTAATTTAGGAATATCTAATTCGTATGTAATTGTTTGCATGTTTTATCCTCCATTAGACTTCACCTTGTGGCAAAGGATTGTTTTTGCCTCTATTTAATACTTAGAACAGTGCCAGATACACAGTAAGTACTTGATAATTATTTATGACTTTTAAGAATGTTCACCTATAATTGGCTATGATTGCTAACAAAATTATGAAACATATAAAGTTTGTCTTTGGTATTCCTTGCCTACATCCTAACACTATTTTCTCCATTTCTCTTCTTTCTTAAAAATCTCAGTGTCCTCTTAACAATTGCTAACTGTTTGATCCTGGGCAAGTCACTCAACCCCAGTAGCCTCAAAAAAATTTGTGTCATCTTTCTGTCTACTAAGTGACCCATTTCTCCAGAAAGGAACTGAACATCTCTGTCATTTATGGCTAAGTGAGAATTTATGTTAACTGTCTTCTTTCACATAGTAGTATTTTCATTTTTAGACACTACCAATAGAGGGGATAATTTCATTTTGTGTAGAATTATATTGCTAATATACTAAAGTTGTGAGGTTTTTCTTATCCTTTTGTCATCATGTCTTAGAAAAAAGGAATGTTTCTCTCTTTCTTTTGAAAGATTAACCTTTCCGTACCCACATGGGCAAAAATGTTTGTGGTAGCCCTTTCTGTAGTGGTTAGAAACTGGAAACTGAATGGATGCCCATCAATTGAAGAATGGCTGAATAAATTATAGTATATGAATGTTATGGAATATTATTGTTCTATAAGAAACGACCAGCAGGATGAGTTCAGAGAGGCCTGGAGAGACTTGCATGAACTGATGCTGAGTGAAATGAGCAGAACCAGGAGATCATTATACCCTGCAACAACAAGACTAAATGATGATCAATTCTGATGGACATGGCTCTTTTCAACAATGAAATGTTTCAAACCAGTTCCAATTGTTCAGTGAAGAAAGCCATATACACCCAGAGAGAGGGATATGAAATGTGGACCACAACACAACATTTTCATGCTCTCTATTGATGTTTGCTTGCAATATATTTCCCTTCAGATTTTTTTTTCTCATAGATCCGACTTTTCTTGCACAGCAAGATAACTGTAAAAGTATGTATATACATGTTCGATTTGTCAAGTATTTTAACATAATTATCATGTAGTAGACTTCCTGCCATCTAGGGGAGGGGTGGAGCCTGGGGGGTTGGAATTTGTAATGGAAAGCTTTGCAAGGGTCAGTGTTGAAAAATAACCCATTTGCAAATAAAAAGCTTTAATAAAAATATATCTGTCAGTGGTACAAAATATTTGGGAATCTATCAGCCAAGGGAAAGTCAGGAACTATATGAACACAACTATAAAAAACTTTCCACATAAATTTAGTCATATCTAATCAGTTGGAAAAATATCAAGTGTTCATGGGTAGCCTGAGCAAATATAATAAAAAATGACAATACTACTTAAAAAAAAAAGATTAACCTTTTCATAAGTACTTTAAATGCAGTCCTTCCATTTACCCATGAATTTGGCTTTATTTATCCTTCTTTCTTCATATTCCCACCAAATAAAGTACACTTATCCAAATATTTAAGGTTCTGACCCCAACCTTCCTTAACTCCCACTATTCTTCTAAATGTACTCCATATTACAAATTAATTAAGTCCACTCTATTGTTACTCAAATTTATTTTATGCTTTCCTACATTCCTCATATTCTTAATCTCCATGTATTGGTATTGTGTTGTCCTTTAAAGTTTAGAACAAAAGTTATTATCTTTCTGGTTTCTTTTCTTATTGCCAGAAGTTCCATAAATTATGAATTATGCCTTCTGTACTCAATTAACATTTGTTAAGTGTGGCACACATGAAATATACAATTTTATTTTGTATAACTTTTTATTTTTATATTAAATATTTACCAGTTAGATGTAAAATAAATTTTAATGATGTTTTTATTTAATTATAAAATTCTCTCCCTTCCTCCCATTCTACACCCTTACTTGAGAAGACAAGTATTTTTATTTTGATTATATGTCTGAGATCATGCCAAATATATTTCCATGCTAGTTGTGTTGGAAAAGAAGACATAAATAAAACAATAGAAATAAAAATAAAGTTTAAAAATAACAGGTTTCAATTTGTATTCAGAGTTCACCAGTTTTCTTTCTGGAAGTAGATAGCATTTTAATCATGTCCTTCAGAAATGTCTACATCATTTTCTTGATCAAAATAGTTAAGTCTTTCACAATAGATCATCCTTACAGTATAGCTATAACTATACATTGTTCAATTGTTTTCCTCATTTTGGATCAACCAAGCCTTCTCTGTTGTTGTTGTTGTTGTTGTTGTTGTTGTTGTTGTTGTTGTTTTTCAGAAAGCATCCTGTTCATCATTTCTTATTACACAATAGGTATTCCATCACAATCATATAACACAATTTATTCAATCTTTGCCCAATTTATGAGCAACTGCTGGATTTCCAATTCCAATTCTTTATCACCATAAGAAGAGCTACTATACATATTTTTGTATAAAAATTATTTTTTCCTTTCAGCTTTTGGTATTATTGGATCAAATGGCAAGCCAAGTTTCTTTTTTTCATTTTTTATTAAAGCTTTTTATTTTCAAAACATATGCATGGATACTTTTTCAACACTGATCCTTGCATAGCCTTTTGTTCCAAATTTTTCACTCCTTCCCCACAACCCCTCCCCTAGATGGCAAGTAATCCAATATATGTTATACATGTTAAAATATATTTAAATCCAATATATGTAAACACTTCTATAATTATTGGCAGGTTAATCAAACTTCATATGGTTATAGTCATTTATTACTATGTATTGTGTATCTAATCTGTTCCACTAATCCACCACTTTATTTTTTAGCCAGTACCAAATTGTTTTAATAATTACCTTTTGGGGAGAGGCAGCTAGGTAGCAAAGTGGATAGAGAACCAGCCCTGAATTCAAGAGGACCTGAGTTAAAATATAATCACAAAAAATTGATACTTCCTAGCTGTGTGACCCTGGGCAAGTCTCTTAACCCCATTGCCTCAGCAAAAAACAAAAACAAAATAATTACCTTTTTGTAATGTAGTTGATATCTAGAACTGGTAGGCCACCTTTCTTCAAATTTTAAAATTGATTCAATTGATATTCTTGACCATTTGTTCTTCCAGATGAATATTGTTATTATTTTTTTCTAACTCTATAAAATAAATTGTTAAAATTTGTTTGGTATGACACTGAACAAGTTAATTATCTGAGATAGAATTGTCATTTTTATTATATTAGCCTAACCTACCCATGAACAATCTAAACAAATGTTTAGATATGTCTTTATTTGTTTGAAAAATGTGTTGTAAGTTATAAGATAATCAACCATGATAGACTCAGCTCTTCTCAGCAATACAGTGATTAAAATTAATTCCAAAAGACTTGTGATGGAAAGGGTATCCACATCCAAAGAAAAAACAATGGAGTCTGAATGCACATCAAAGTACACTTCCTTTTTTTTCTTTTAACTTTTGCTGTCATTCTTTTTTTCTCAATATGCCTAGTGTGGAAATCTCTTTAGCGTGATTGTACATGTATAGCCTACACCAGATTGCTTTCTGTCTTAAGGTGGGGAGAGCAGCTCATATAGTAATATAGCTTCATTACTTTACAAAGATCATGATTTTCAGGTAATCCAATAATTATTAAATTATCTCTACTTGATCTATTTTCCAGATCAGTTTTTTTTCAGTTTCTTTTTTCCCCATGAAATATTTCATATTTTTTTCCATTTTTCCATTATTTTGCCTTTGTTTTATTGTTTTTACTACCTCATAAAGTTATTAGCTCACAATTACCCAATTCTAATTTTTTTTAAATAATAGTTTTTCTTTTTTAAGCTTTTTATTGTCAAAACATATGCACAGATAAGGTTTTAACAATGATCCTTGCATAGCCTTGTGTTCCAAATTTTCCCTTTCTTCCCCTCATCCCCTCCCCTAAATGGCAAGCAGTCCAATATATTTTATACCTGTTAAAATATATGTTAAATCCAATATATGTAAAAATATTTATACAATTGTCTTGATGCACAAGAAAAATCAGATCAAAAAGGAAAGAAAATGAATAAAAAAACAAAATGCAAGTGAACAAAAAAAAAAAGAATGAGAATGTTATGTTGTGATCCACACTCAGTTTCTACAGTCCTCTCTCTGGGTGTTGTTGGCTCTCTTCATCACAGATCATTGGAACTGGCTTCAATCATCTCATTGCTAGAAAGAGTCTCATCCATCAGAATTGATTGTTGTATAATATTGTTATTGCCATTTACAATGATCTATTGGTTCTGCTCATTTCACTTAGCATCAGTTCATATAAGTCTCTCCAGACCTCTCTAAAATCATCCTGCTGATCGTTTCTTGTAGAACAATAATATTCCATAATATTCATATACCATAAGTTATTCAGCCATTCTCCAACTGATAGGCATCCTTTTTCAGTTTCCAATTCCTTGCCACTACAAAAAGGGTTGCCATAAACATTTTTACACACATGGGTCCCTTTCCTTCCTTTAAGATCTCTTTGGAATATACGCCCAGTAAAAATACTGCTGGATCAAAGGGTATGCACAGTTTGATAACTTTTTGAACACTGCTCTCCAGAATGGCTGGATCCATTCAAAATTCCACCAACAATGTATTAGTGTCCCAGTTCTCCCACCTCCCCTCCAACAATCATCCTTATCTTTTCCTGTCATCTTAACTAATCTATGAAGTGTGTTTTAATTTCTTCAACTGAAAACTGTCTGTTCATATCTTTTTTACCATTTATCAGCCCAATTCTGATTTTTAAGAAATTACTTTCCTAAGTGAACTTTTGTATCTCTTTTTCCATTTGACCAATTTTATTTTTTTTTTTCCCGGTATTTTGTGCTTTTACCAAGTTGTTAATTGTATTTTATTAATTTTCTTCCTTTAGTTTATCTATTGTATTATTTTGTCTTTTAGACATTTTTTTTGCTAAGGCAATTGGGATTAAGTGACTTGCCTAGGGTCACACAGTTAGGAAGCATTAAGTGTGTGAGGTCAGATTTGAACTCAGGTCCTCCTGATTTCAGAGCTGGTGCTCTATCCACTGCACCTCCTAGCTGCCCCTGTTGTATTATTTTGAAAATCCATTTTTTTAGCTCTTGGAGGACAATTCCTGTTGGGCTTGTGTTCAATTGATACTTTTTTTTTCCCTCTGAGAGTTAACTTGCTTTTTGACTTCATTATCTTCTGAGTTTGTGTCTTAATCTTGCCTGCCACCATAATATCATTTTATGATTAGATTCTCTTTTATTATTTGACCATTTGACCAACTCTTTCCATTTTCTTGCTTTGAAGCTTTAAGTAAAGTTGGGCTTTATTTCCAGCATGGGAGGGGGGTTAGAGGTGGATAGAAGCTCTGTCTCAAGCTTCAGGCTTTAAGCACTGATGTTTTTAGACTTAGATCTGGAGTTTTAGAAGATTTTAGTGCTTCCCAGGTGGTATAGTCTGGGGAGAAGGGATCGAAAGAAGGGGGAGAGAGAAAGGGGAGGATAGATGGGGGAAGAGAGGAGAGAGAGAGAGAGAGAGAGAGAGAGAGAGAGAGAGAGAGAGAG
>JAJPUD010014018.1:0-20573 GCA_023553655.1 Myrmecobius fasciatus | reverse complement strand
GGATGCTATTTGTTGGAGTTTCTCTTCTCTGGGACCAGAAGTGATACTTCTCAAGGATTCTACTCCTTCTTCACCAAAAGTGTTTCTCTTTGCTATTAAATTATGACCCAGAAATAGGTAGAGACAATGGAGTTGCCAAATATTATCAAGTTCTGTATCTGGTGCTAGCATAGAGGTACCCTGAAATCTCTTTCTGTCAGTTCTCTTTATTAACTTTGGCTTGGGAGAGCTTCTGAAACTATTGTTCCTTCTTTTACCATCACTTAGTCCCAATACTAGGATTTCATCCACATAGGCAGTGGGCCAGCTTCCTTCTCAAATGTCACAGAACTAACTTTCTGACCTCCCATGTTGCCTTGGGCTGGAAGAATCTCTTATTTTCACCTTTTGTTGCTTCTGCCATTCCAGAATTAAATTTGAGGCACTATTTTACAATTATTTGCAGAGGAATTTTGGTATAGCTTGGCTGAATACTTCTCTACTTTGACACTTGGTTCCACTCCTCTAATTCCTCTCTTTTATTATTTTTGAAAGACATGAAATTACTTTTATAAGTTACTTGTCAACAATGAATATATTCCAAAATGTAAAGTTGACCTCTGGGACTTAAAACTTAGACCCTATGTTTTCAAAATAAATTAGCATAAATAGCAATTGCAAAGCACTTACTTCACAACAACTTTATTAAAATGTATTGGAAATAATATTGTTTCTTTTCTTAACAGGTGAGGAAACTTGGGCTTTCAGAAGTTAATTTATTTGTTAATAATACAATTGATAGTGATCATAGGAGGAGGGATTTTCAGTCCAGAATTCCTAAATTCAGTGCTATTCCTGATATGTGATAGTTTTCTCTGTCTTTAATAGCCCTTCCCTCCCTTTTCTGGTCCCTATGCTAATTCCTTGTCCCTATCCCAAATCCTTAAGATAGATATTTTTTAAGGTTTTGTCCTTGACAGTCTTATCTCCTCTCTATAGCCTCTCCCCATCTAGAATAACATTTATTTCCAAGCCTTCTTGTATCACTTCTACATAAACCGATATCAACCCTGACCTTCCTCTGAAACTCTAGATCACTATTAAAATTTGGCCAAATAGGGACAGTTGGCTGCTTTGAACACTATAGATAAACCACATCGTAATGGACTCAAAATTTTTTGGGGAAGAAAACTCCATCACTATTTAAAAATGAAAAACCTAATTTGGTCACAATTGTTCTATAAATTATTTAATAGATTTCCTAATCCTCTCAGCTATGTACCTTAAATGAATTTTCCCATTTATTTATTTCTGTCCACATCTAGAATCATTATTATTGCTTCCTTCAACCATTATGCTACTTGTTTTTTAAGCTCTGTAACTCATTTCTATATAGATTGTCTCTGTGCCACTTTTACAGCCTAGTACCTATGTTCTATACACAGTAGGTATTCATCAAGAATGTATTATGATTGATTGATTCATAACTAAACTATAAGATTTAATCTAAAAGCAAATTTAATCACTTTGTAAAACACTAAAAAAGGCTTGTAGAAGTGAAAGGATTCTTTAATATGCTTTATTGTCTTCATTCAGTAACAGCACACATTTAAGTAACAATATATTTTTGAGGTTTTTCCTTTTTTCCCAAACAACACTGTGAATTAAATAGTGCTCAATATTATGACCATTATTTTATTGCATAGAAAACTGAGGTCAGTAGGTGTTAAATGACTTGCATAAGTTCACATATCCCAAGTCTCCAATAGTTTTATAATTACAACTGTAATGTAATTACCATATTTCTTTAGGACAGTCAAAGTAAAATGCAAAATAGAAAGACCTTTACCACCTTTGAATTCATCTTGGGTGACTTCTAGCAGTAATTTTAATTTGAAAATTGCAATTTTCCTTAAAGATCTGCAAAGGTTTTCTGAGCTCATGTGGATTTTTCTTTTTTTTTTACTATATACTAGTGATATAAAAAGATACCGTGTAGGAGCTTTGTTTTTGAGGCAAAACAATTTCCAGAGAGACACTGATACAATTTAAAATCTAAGAGAAAAGGAAATTTTGATTTAATAATGGGAAATTGAATTTATCAATTTTGATCAATAAAAAACTTAATCTTATACATTTAAAATAAAATATTCTTTGCTTTGACTATGATCTAGAGCAAACACTTGCCTTACTTCCACTAAAGTACATGGGATAGAGTTTAAGCTAGTCATAAATGAGAAAATTAAGACCCCCCCCCCCCAAGAAGTTAAATGACTTGTTCATTTAGTTAGTTGTGGTAGGTATGGGAAAAGAACCTAGGTTTCCTATGGCTTTTGGAGCAGTGAGAAAAGAGGAATAGAAAATCCCATTTCTTTGGCTTTACTACTTTGGTAGTCAAATGAGGGAGGTATGCATGATAAAGGTTCATTTTTTGAGAATGTTGATGATTAAGGAAAAATTTCATTAGTTAGAGAAAAAGGGGTATGTAATCTAAGGTGATGCAGTGGACAGTATTCTTGGCCTAGAATCCAAAACACACAAGTTTGAATCTGGTTTCAGATAGTGATTAGGTGTGTAACCTTGGGCAAGTCACTTAACTGCGAATTTCCTCAACTATAAAAAAATAATAATAGCACCTATCTTGTGAAATTATTGTGATCAAATGAGATATTTGAAGAGCATGGTACTTGGAGCATGGCAAGCATTAAACAAATGTTTATTTCTTTCCCTGTTAGGAACAAATCCTTTTTTTGGAACAGTTGTTGATAGAGCCATTTCTTTTCTGCTTCTTTCCCACTCAGATTACCCTGTCTGGGTGGCAATATTTCTCTCTTCCAGACTTACTGCACTATCCAAAGAGAAAACTATATCAGTGGATCTAGTTGGGCATCAAGAGCTATGATGGACAATAGCAAAGCAAAAGTGAAAATGTGAAGCTACATATTAGAAATAGTGCAAGAGGAATCATCATTCCACTGGAGATGATATGAAAGCATACTGATCTGAATACATAGGTTAAAGTAGTCAAAAGCATAGGCTAGGTTGAGAGGAAAGTATAAGAATAAATCACAAGTTCACAAAAACCAAAGAAAACAAAACCAAGTGAAAAGAAATCAGTCACTTCAATGTCAGTTCACTGTGCTCAGCTCCTAGTCTAACATCTTGTTCCATAATGATAGGGTGCCACTGACTAACCATGATCTCTTTTACTCCTTAAATAGTGAGGTCCACCAGAAGCAAAGACCTATACTTTCTTAGGATCAGAACTACTCCCTTGTAACAGTAAAAAAAAAAATTCCCAACTAGTATCTATGGAACAATAGTATCTTACTTGGGAAGAGTTACAGGTAGACATTTATAGTCACAAGTTTATCCGAGGAATAGATATCAGAGGAGGATTGAGTGAATAGGACAGCAAGAAGAGACAGTATAAGGGACTGAAAAGAAATAGGGAGAAGTAAAAAAAGAATAGGGTGAAAATGTGACAAAGATAAACTTGATCGAAACTACCATTATGATCAAAGCTGCTCCTGATCATTGGACTATGATCACAAGGAGAGAATTAACCATTAGTGTTATTATACTGTCTACTGGCTAAAATGAGATGTAAAGCCATGGAAAAAGGAAAGGCACAAGACAGTCAAAGGATCAGAACAGTTCTGATTTCCTATCTTCTACTTCTCCAATTCATATTTCAGAGCTTTGGAGGTCAACTGTAAATAATGTATGGTGATGTTTTAATTTTTTAAGGGGGCATTATTATAGTGTCCATATCATTTACTCAGACATGCATGTTAGTTTTCCTTGGAGAGCAGGATTTGATGCTGAGTAGCATCCACTTGACCTTCAGAGATGAAGTTCCAATTTGTACATGGCACTCTGCCAGTATCCAAAAGTATAGCATGGAGATTGAAAGCATGCATCCATAGCATCCAATTCTGCCTCCTCTGAGGAAAAAAAAGTGAACAGATGCTATTTATAAACAGAGTCCTGCAACTTGATAGCCTATAACTTGTGAGATACAATTTTGGACATTTCCTGGGCAGATTTTGTTTCTGTGGTAAGGAGATTATTGTTAAGATCAGCCTAGCCTATTGGACTGTAAATCCCTAAAGAATGTCAACCATCAATAGTATTATTTTAGTGCATTGCCAGAGAAGAAGCCATTGACAAACCAGTACTTAGTCTAATTGGTTTTGCAAATGATTTTGTTTAAGCTAACCCAGTGAAGGGACTTGGGAAATTATAATATATAAGCTATACTAGGAAGGGAAATTATAATATATAAGCTATACTATGGAAAGGAAAATGATATTGTGATATAGTAAGAATTGAGGTAAGTTTTTTTTTAATAAGTATGAATTGTTTCATTATTTGTGCCTGATTCATAATATGTACTTAATATTTGATGATTGCTTTATTAGTAACAGATCCATAGGAATCCAAAATTTCTATAGCCTTAGAATCATCATAAGATCATAGCTATAGAATTGAATGGAATCTTGGAGGCCCTTTACTTCATCCACTTCAACTTTTTTTGTAGAGCAAGATGGAAGTATAAAGTAATTGACTAGTCCAGATTTTTATTGTCAATTCCAGCTACATTAGTTAAGGAATACATTCTGTGAATTCTATTTTAGCTCTTCTATGAAACCCATAACTAGAAAAAATATCCTTTGCTAGAGTGACACAATCTGGAGAGGGGACTAAAGACTTGCTCCTATATACTGTTTAGGTATCTTCTAAAATACTGAAACATTATCTCTTGGGTTCATATTTCTACCTTGTTCTATACCACTTTTTTCATGGCCTTGAATATCAGGCCAAGGAATCTGAATTTTATTCAGTTGGCAATGGAAGATCATTGAGGAATTCTGAATGGAGAAGTGATATAACCTTCTCTTCTCACAAGCAAATTATTTTGGAGAGGAGAGAAAGGAGGTAGGGATGTCTGCTAGGTTCCTGTTAGATTAGGAGGGCAGTAAAAAGAAGGTAATAATGTCGTGGCAAGGAAAAAAGAGCACAGGATAGATGGGAATTTTATTTGTTGTCTATGTGCTAGATAGAGAGGATCTAAAGAAAAAGGAATATAGTCTCTGTTCCCAAGGATCTTATATTGTCTCTCAATAAATTCTCTCTGAATTTATTGAGCTGACTTCCTTAGAGAAGAGATACAAGTTCTCTTTAGATCTTACATTTAAAGTCTTACTGATTTAGAAAAAAATCTGCCAGCTCTATGGATAGCCTTGGAGAGTTAAGCATCATAATGGGTCACTAGAGTATAACTTCATTCAAGGGTTGGTTTTTATTTTGAACTAAAAATTCTATATGGAGAAGAATTGATTTTTTTCAATGATCATACTGAAACATATGCAAGATAATTCTTCAAGGCATCAGTGGCTTTATTATTTCTGCAATATATATATACGCTCTCTATGTATGCAAATTGCAAGTTTTAAAAGCTTCCAATTCTGTTCTATTTTGGTCTGTTTTCTTTTAAATATTCTCCATGAAAATCTATTCAATGCTAAAGAACTATTTCATAAAGTAGAACCTCAACACTCAACCTGTCATTCACTTTGCAGTTACTAATTCAGTTCTGTGTGCATCTTTTCTGTTATCATTTACTCTTGCTGATGAAAGGCTTGCCTACTTTTATGATTGTACATTTTTACTTCCTTCAGAGTAGCAATATCCTTTAAGTCATTTGTACAAAGGTTATTATTATAGCCTCTGGCATTCACCATCAATCAACTTATAGATAGATAGCTAGTTCATTGAATTATTATATCAATCAATTAGGGACCTCATGTTCCAGGCACTATGTTAAATGCTGGGGATGAAAAAATACAATGAAAACAGCATACATTCTCATGAAGTTTATGTATAATATGTGCACATATATAAATATAAATTTGATACATGATAATATTGGGCAGAGGCGAACAACTAGTTCTTAGAGCATTTACCTTCCATCTATTCGTTGCTTTTTGAGTCACAATTTGGCTGCTTCAGAGACTGTGATGCTCTCAGATTTATAATCAGGTTATTGTTGTAACTAGGAGAATATTCATGATATTGGTTATGAAAAAGAAGGATCTAAGTTGTTGAAAGAATTGTGTAATTTTCAAAATGAAATGCAGGTTGAGTATGGGAGAAAAGGAAATTGGTAGAACTGTGAATTGATAGAGGAATACTGGAATACATTTGGATTTGTACTGTTTATATATTTTGACCCAGAATACTACTAATAGCTCTATACCCCTAAAGAGATTTTTTTAAAGAGTTGATGTATTTATTGTAAAGAGAAAAAAAGCCTTCATAATAAACATGCAGAGACAAGAAAAACAAATTCCCATTTTCGTCATGTCTAAAAATTTTTGCCTAATTTTGCATACTTTCCCATCATCTTTCTGTCAGGTAGATAACATTGTTCATCATTGATCTAAAATTTTCTCTGATTCTTGTATTGGTAATGGGTGTTAAAGTCTTTCAGAATTGTTTCATTTATATGCTATTTTAATAAATTGATCTAGTTCTATTAGTTCACTGGGAAAGACATATTTCATACAATGAAATAATAGAACTAGAAAGCTTTTTTTCCTTTTTTTTCCATTGGAAGAGGGGAATGAAATGGAAAGAAAATAAGGGCTTTTAACATAAAAAATACAAACTACCTCATTCTTTTTCTTATTCAACTCTAGTCTCAACTGCAGTCTGTCCTACAGAGATTCTTGTAATCTTCTCCATTAAAATGGAGAATGAAATGCCATTTGACCCAGCAATGTTTCTACTGGGCCTATATCCCAAAGAGATTTTAAAGGAAAGAAAGGGCCCCACATGTGCAAGAATGTTTGTGGCAGCCCTTTTTGTAGTGGCAAGAAACTGGAAATTGAAAGGATGCCCATCAATTGGAGAATGGCTGAATAAATTGTGGTGTATGAATGTTATGGAATATTATTGTTCTGTAAGAAACAACCAGCAGGATGATTTTAGAGAGTCCTGGAGAGACTTGTATGAACTGATGCTGAGTGAAATCAGCAGAACCAGGAGAACATTATACACAGCAACAAGACTATATGATGATCAATTATGATGGACATGGTTCTCCTCAACAATGATGTGATTCAAACCAGTTCCTATTGTTCAGCGATGAAGATAGTCATATACATCCAGAGAGAGGCCTGTGGGGACTGAGTGTGGACCACAACACAGCATTTTAATGCTTTCTGTGAATATTTCCATGCATTTTGTTTTCCTTCTTAGGTTTTTTTTTTCTTTTCTTTCTAGATCTGATGTTTCTTGTGCAGTAAGATAACTGTATAGATATGTATACATATATTGGATTTGTCATATAATTTATCATATTTAACATGTATTAGATTACCTGTCATCTAGGGTTGGGGGATGGGGGGAAGGAGGGGAAAAGCTTGGAAAAAAAAAGTTTTTTCAAAGGTCAATGTAGAAAAATCACTCAAATGTTTTGTAAATAAGAAGCTTTTAATAAAAAAAATGGAGAATGAAAGCAGAAATTGTTCTTTTTTGTCTTTGTAACCTCACCACCTAACATGATGCCTGGCAAAAAGTAGGTCCTTACTAAACATGTGTTGAGCAATCAATTGATTTCTTAATTCACTGAATGTGAACTGCAAGTCATTTAATGAACAAGAAACATTTTTCAACAATTATTTTTTCTTTTTGAGTATTCATACATTCCTTAGGTCCTATAATACTCTGATATTTTATATAATCAGCACTATGTCATTTACTAATAGAAGCATCCATTTCACTATTTACAGGCAATCTCTCTCTATTCCATTTGAACCCTATTCAAGACTTTGGCAAATGTCCTTGACAAGCATTTTTCTCCTTGTTTTATGCTTCCCTTGACAGTAATTAAAGAATCATCAAATGGAATAGTTTATATGGCTGTATTCGCCAATGAATCTTGCATTATCTTAACATATGCATGTATGCCTTCTTGTTGGAACAGAGTCTTTAAAGCTACATTTTTCTCAACTGAATCAATTTAAAATAAAGCACTATTAAAATGCATGTTTACTTGATTTGTAGGATCCTGTCAAGTTTTTCATTACAATTCTCTACTCCATTTTCTGAAAGAGAAATTAATACAAAACCAATGACTATTTTCATATTGGTTTTTTAGTTGCATTTATCCTGAGCACTACAATAAAATACAATCATATCTTTAAAATTTTATTGTCTTTAAATATGTAATAAAGCCAACTCTATCAACTCATTTCTTTAGGAAGAGCTTGGAGTCATCCTTCCATCACTTGCAATTTCTTGCTATCCCCATGCTTTATTTATTTGTGGGACTACCAATGTTGATGTGCTTTAGCTCTTCCAACAATATATGCATTCATTGATCTTTGGATGATATATCATATTTATAGTAAAAATAGTCAAGTAAATCTTTTAGATTTTGTAAAAATTGTAATTGGTGAGTATTTTTATTCTTAATCCAAGCAGCCCATTCCCATGACTTTGTAAGAAGAGAGATACACAAAACTGAGAACATTTTTTTTTAAATTATTTGTGTTGCCATAGCCAAAGAACTCATTACCTAGTGGTCAACCTTCTAGAACTGATTTATGTCACTGTAATGAGTTAACTTTGGCTCACTGACAACTGTTCCAATCTTTCATTGATGTTGTATGCAAAGGCTTTCCAACTTGATTTATACTTTGAAAGCAAAGTTTTTAAAAACCCAAGATGATCTCCACACTATAAAAGGCTGACTTGGAGCAAGATGAACAAAATACTAGTAAAGTAGTCATAGTCAAGGTAACTAAAGTATAATTTAGCAAACTACTCAAGGCCAGAGACTGTGTATTAACCTCCCTTTGTTTAGTATATAGCACAGTGTTTCAAATGGGATATTCTCTTCCTATTAATTATATCCATTGAAAATCTTTCATTAATTAATTACGTGTTAAATTTTGAAAGATATCTAACAAAAGTTTATCCCAGTGCTCTAAGTAAATATCACATCATAATTTTATTAACATTTTTAGTATGCCACAGTCTGTGGTGATCATGGGTAATTTTAAACAGGGCAAAAAATTGTTTATGTTTAATTTATGTTTAATCCTTACAATTTATATCCCTGAAAACTACAATAATTACAGCAGGAAAAATGACATTTTTATTCAGCACAATGTCCTTTAAGACATAATAGTTTGCAGTTAGCAAGTAGGCATGAGGAGAAATGGTGTGCTCTTACTACTGTTGTTCACAACCAAAAACATTTACAATAAAATATCAATTAACCTGGAAACTTGTGGAATAAAATATTCTATTTAATTGAATTAACTAGTAAATCAATCAACAAGTATTTATTAATTTACTATGTGCCAGGCATATAGATGCTAAAGATAGGAAAACAAAACATGAACATTTCCTGTTTTCAGGAGCTTATATTGTATTGGAAGGGGTAAATTAAAATGTGAAAGCATAGAAAAGACCTAATATTTAAGCTGCTCTTTGAAAAAAAAAAAAACAAAAAACTAGAGATTCTAAGAGGGAGAGGTGAGGAAGAAATGAATTCCAGGCATAGGACACAAGCTTTGTAAAAGCATAGAGATGGAAAATAGAACATCATGTGTGATGAATAGCAAGATCAGCTCGATTGGATTGTGGAGTGTTTAGAGAGAAGGATTGTATAAGACTGGAAATGTAGGTTACAAGTAGGTTTTCATTATGACAAAGATTTCAGTTTATAGGTAATAGTGACCCACTAGTGTTCACTGAGTCATGAAGTGATATGGTAAGAACTGTATTTTAAGAAAATCACTTTGCGAGTGATGGGGAGGACAGATTAGAGTGGGCAGAGATTTGAGATAGGGAGGATATTTGGGGGATTACTCCTATTGTGCTATGTGTAATGTATGAAGTAGTCAGAATGATCATTTCTTCAATTTACCAGAATATTGGCAAGCTTGTACTTTACTGTGTCATGTGGATGTGGAGTCTCATTTTGCCATTGTCTAGAATTGTTTCCTTCTTTGCACTGACAAGA
The DNA here is from genome assembly GCA_023553655.1 of Myrmecobius fasciatus. NCBI lineage: Eukaryota > Metazoa > Chordata > Mammalia > Dasyuromorphia > Myrmecobiidae > Myrmecobius > Myrmecobius fasciatus. The sequence continues at coordinate 10,552 of JAJPUD010014018.1, read as the reverse complement.
TCTCTACTATATTTATTAAGGGAAAAAGCTCTTCAGAAATCGAAGTCATTACCACTGTAAACAAACACATCAACAAAAGAAATAATGTTTCTTAAATAGAAAAGGGCAAGATTATTAAGGAAACCATTTTCATTTGCAAATTCCCATGGAGGCATTATTACCCATAATGAAATGTAAAAGGAAAAGGAGATAAATAACTCAAGTACTTCTCGACTTAGAATGTTTAGATACAAATTATGTTTGATGTTAAACATTATATATATATTTAGCTGGAATCCTAGAGAAGGAAGCTGATTTCCTTTCCTTTCTCCTATATTTTAACAGAAACAATAGACATTGGCCAGTGCTGGTTTTCTCTTTGAAAGGGCAGATACATAGCAGGAAAATGTTTAAAAAAAAAAAAGGCATTTAAAAGGTCTCTTAGAAAATTGGTCTGGTTGATAACAATAAAGACTAGTTTGCATTTTAGGGGGAGGACACCTGGTGGTTAAAACATGAACTACAAGAGACATTCAAGGAGAAAAAATCTAGAGCACTAGGAGATGGAACAGTAGAGATGGCGAAGGAAACCTGTGCTTAAATAGCAGATTAACAGCATAATCAATTGTATCATTAACCAAACTAACAAAAATCATATGATTATCTCAATAGATGCAAAAAAAGCATTTGATGAAATTCCTATTAAAAACACTAGAGAATATAGGAATAAATGGACTTTTAAATAATCAGTAGCATCTATTTAAAACCATCAGCAAGTATCATATGTAATGGGAAAAAACTAGAAGCATTCCCCATAAGATCAGGAGAGAAACAAGGCTGCCCACCATTACTATCCAATATTGCATTATAAATGTTAGCTTTGGCAATAAGAGAAGGAAAAGAGATGAAAGGAATTAGAGTAGGTAATGAGGAAACCAAATTATCACTCTTTGCAGATGACATGATGGTATACTTAGAGAACCCTAGAGAATCAACTAAAAAACTACTAGAAACAATTCACAACTTTAGCAAGGTTGCAAGATACAAAATAAATCCACATAAATCATCAGCATTTTTATATATTAACCAACAAAGTTCAGCAACAAGAGATACAAAAAGAAATTCCATTCAAAATAACTGTCAATAGTATAAAATATTTGGGAATCTATCTGTCAAGAGAAAGTCAGGAACTACACAAACACAACTACAAAACACTTTTCACACAAATAAAGTCAGACCTAATCAGTTGGGAAAATATCAAATGCTCATGGGAAGGCGGAGCAAATATAATAAAAATGACAATACTATCTAAGTTAATCTACATTTAGTGCCATACCAATCAAACTTCCAGGAAATTATTTTACAGATCTAGGAAAAAATAGTTACAAAGTTCATCTGGAAGAACAAAAGGTCAAGAATTTCAAGGGAATTAATGAAAAATATGCTGACGAAGGTGGCCTAGCTTTGTCAGATCTAAAACTATATTATAAAGCAGCGGTCATCAAAACCGTTTGGTACTGGCTAAGAAATAGAGCAGTCGATCAGTGGCACAGGATAGGATATCAGGAATATTTAGGCAATAACCTTAACAATCTAGTATTTGATAAACCCAAAGACCCCAGCTTTTGGGATAAAAACTCAGTATTTGACAAAAACTGCTGGGAAAATTGGAAACTAGTATGGAAGAAATTAGGGCTTAACTCACACCTAATACCACATACCAAGATAAGATCTAAATGGATTCATGATTTAGACATAAAGACAAATATTATAAGCAAATTGGAGGAACATAGGGTAGTTTACCTCTCAGACCTGTGGAGAAGGAAGGAATTTGTGTCGAAAGAAGAACTGGAACTCATAAATGAATAACAGATAGATAATTTTGATTATATTAAATTAAAACAGTTTTGTACAAACAAAACTAATACAGACAAGACCAGAAGGAAAGCAATAAATTGGGAAATTATTTTTACTTTTAAGGGTTCTAATACAGGCCTCTTTTCTAAACTATATAGAGAATTAACTCAAATTTATAAGAATTCAAGCCATTCTCCAGTTGATAAATAGACAAAGGATATGAGCAGACAATTTTAAGATGATGAAATTAAAACTATTTCTAATCATATGAAAAGGTGCTCCAAATCACTATTGATCAGAGAAATGCAAATTAAGACAACTCTGAGATACCACTACTCACCTGTCAGATTGGCTATGTTCCAGGGGATGTGGGAAAACTGGGACACTGATGCATTGTTGGTGGAACAGTGAATGGAACCGACCATTCTGGAGAATAATTTGGAACTATGCTCAAAAATTATGGAGAGACTTGCATGAACTGATGCTGAATGAAATCAGCAGAACCAGGAGAACATTATACACAGCAACAAGACTATAGGATGATCAATTCTGATGGACATGGCTCTCTTCAACAATGATGTGATTTAAACCAGTTCCTCTTGTTCAGAGATGAAGATAGTCATATACATCCAGAGAGAGGCCTGAGGGAACTGAATGTGAATGATCAATCTGATGGGTGTGGCACTCTTCAACAATGAGATGATTCAAACCAGTTCCAATTGTTCAAGAATGAAAAGAGAGCCATCTACACCCAGAGAGAAGAAGGTAGATCACAACATAGCATTTTCACTCTTTTTTGGTTTTTTGCTTGCATTTTGTTTTCTTTCTCAGCTTTTTTTTTCCTTCATGAGCCAATTTTTCTTATGCAGCAATATAACTGTATAACTATGTAGACATATATTGGATTTAACTTATATTTCTACCATATTTAACATGTATTGGACTACCTGCCATCTAGGGGAGAGAGTGGGGGGAAGGAAGGCAAAATTTGGAACAGAAGTAAACCCTTCAATGTTGAAAAATTACCCATGCATGTGTTTTTTTTTAACTTTTTATCTGCAAAACATATGCATGGGTAATTTTTCATCATTTACCTTTACAAAGCTTTCTGTTACAAAGTTTTCCCTCCTTCCCCCCACCCACTCCCCTAGATGGTAGGAAGTCTAATACATGTTAATTATGTTAAAATACTTGACAAATTGAATATGAGTTTGTGTATTTATACAGTTATCTTGCTGTTCAAGAAAAATTGAATTTCTAAGAAAAATAATCAAAAAGGAAAACATAATGCAAACAAACATCAATAGAAAGCATGAAAATGCTATGTTGTGGTCCATCCTCAGATCCCACAGGCCTCTCTGTAGGTGTATATGGCTGTCTTCATCACTGAACAACTGGAACTAGTTTGAATCATCTTATTGTTGAAGAGAGTCACGTCCATAAGAATTGATCATCATATAGTCTTATTGCTGTGTATATTGATCACATATATTGATCACTTAGCATCAGTTCATGCAAGTCTCTTCAGGCCTCTCTCAAATCATCTTGCTGGTTGTTTCTTACAGAACAATAATATTCCATGACATTCATATACCATAATTTATTCAGCCATTCTCCAATTGATGGGCATACATTCAGTTTCCAGTTGCTGGCCTCTACAAAAAGGGATGCCATAAACATTTTTGCACATGTGGGCCCCTTTCCTTCCTTTAAGATCTCTTTAGGATATAAGCCCAATAGAAACACTGCTGGGTCAAAGGGTATGTACAGTTTGATGACTTTTTGAGCATAGTTTCAAATTGCTCTCCAGAATGGCTGGAACCGTTCAGTTATATCAATAATGTATCAGTGTCCCAGTTTTCCCACATCCCCTGCAATATTTGTCATTATCTTTTCCTGTCATCTTAGCCAACCTGACAGGTATGTATTGTTATCTCAGAATTGTCTTAATTTGCATTTCTCTGATCAATAGTGATTTGGAGCACTTTTTCATATGACTAGAAATAGTTGTAATTTCATCATCTGAAAATTGTCTGCTCATGTCCTTTGACCATTTATTGATTGGAAAGTGGCTTGAATTCTTATAAATATGAGTCAATTATCTATATATTTTAGAAGTGAGGCCTTTGTCAGAACTCTTAAATGTAAAGATGGTTTCCCAATTTATTGCTTCCCTCCTAATCTTGTTTGCATTAGTTTTGTTTGTACAAAAACTTTTTAACTTAATATAATCAAAATTATCTATCTGGTGTTCAATTAAGAGTTCCACTTCTTCTTTGGACACAAATTCCTTCCTTCTCCACAGGTCTGAGAGGTTAACTATCCTATATTTTTCTTTTCTTTTCTTTTTTTTTCTTTTTTCTTTTTTTTTTTTCTTTTTGCTGAGGCAATTGAGGTTAAGTGACTTGCCCAGGGTCACACAGCTAGGGAATGTTAAGTGTCTGAGACCAGATTTGAACTCAGGTCTTCCTGACTTCAGGGCTGGTGCTCTATCCACTGCACCACCTAGCTGCCCTATCCTATATTTTTCTAATTTGCTTTTAATATCACTCTTTATGTCTAAATCACGAACACATTTAGATCTTATCTTGGTATGTAGTGTATGTGTGGGTCAAACCCTAATTTCTTCCATACTAGTTTCCAATTTTCCCAGAAGCTTTTGTAAAATAGCATATGTTTGTAAATAAAAAGGTTTAATAAAAATAGCAGATTAAATATGTCCTCATTTACAAATATAGCAACCTTATGTCTACCACTACATCATTACTGATTTATATACTAAACTTTATAGTCCTGAAGAAACCGTCAAAATCATCTAATCCAAATCTCTCTTTCTATAAGTGAACAAACTGAATTCTAGGGGAAAATGACTTCCACAAAACCACAAAGCAAGGTTAAAATAGAACCCAAGCCAAAAACCAGGTTTCCCCAGTTTCCTTTTCAATTTTCCATGACAATACAGTTGTATTGCCCAAACTTTCCTTTACTTTCTAAAGAAGGTCTTTTACCAAAATAAAAATATTTCTTAAAGGCTTAGTTGCTTAAGTCCCTAATGCTTTTTATAAATGTATTTGATGCAACGCTTTCAATTCTGATTGAAGTTTCTGTGGACACCAAGGGCACAAGAAAGACATTGATTTACAGAGAGAAAAAATTAGTGGAAAGGAGGGTTGGAGGAGTAGGACTCCCAGTTCAGTGCTATTTCAACAAACCCATCCTAAACAAACCATTATCCAAAATGATACCAATTAATTCTGGGAGAAGTTCCAGACCAAAATATATTGAAGTGACCATTTAGTCATAACATTTCCAAGGTCACACAGTTAGTTAGTGATTGAGCCAGAACAAGTACTCAAGATCCTTACGTCCCCACTGGTTTGAATGCCTTCTCTGTTACCCCTCCCATCTTCACCCCCTATGCTACCTATTAAAATAACCAGGTCTTTCAAGACAGATGAAGTAAAGAAAAGGTTCAAGTTCTTTATTTATTATTTCCAGTTGCCCTTTCTATTAATATTAGCTGCCGGTAGAAACCTGAATGACTATCTTGTTTATATGCATTATTTGTTGCTTTTACTTTTTTTTACAGGTTTAAGAACAATTCTCTTCAATCTCAGTTTTCTGAACAAAGAACAGATAGATGTTGATTTGACCACCATGGAAATTTCTGTCCCTGAAATCAGAAAATAAGGGATTTTGTGATCTCTCTGCACTTCATTTCCTTTATGAAATGTGGGCAGTACTAAATTATTTAAAAGACCCCTTTTCTGTGTTGATTGGGAAGAGTCTCTGACTGGCTATATCTGAGATGCATCCCAGGCTGTTTTAGGAAAGACTTATTTCCTCTTTATAGCTTTCTTGTGACCTCCAGCCATGAGAAAGATACTAAAAATAGCCCTTGTGTAAAGGGAAAGAGACACAACAGTTAAATCTTGTAGTGATCTTCCAAGGAATCAGCATTCTGGGAATGAAACAGAGAAATATCCATATCAAGGAAGACTCTAAATCCTTTCTATCAATTTTTTTTTCTAAAATCCAGAGATTTGTCTGGGTTTGAATGCCTCCACAAACAATTTAATTCAACATATACTAAGTATGTATTATGCCCCAGGGACAATGCAAGGTGCTGTTAAACAAAGGTTCTACAATGGGTGCCAGCCTGTTAACTAGCAGGAATAGCTTCCAATAATAATTCCTTAAATCTCTTTACTGTATGCAGCCTACTGCCTCCACAAACATAACAGCAATGAAATACAGCTCACCTGAATCAAACTGGAGCTCTCTCCCAGGTCTAAGACTGACCTGCTGCTCATGGTTCAGGAGCAACCCTTGATCATGGTGCTGAAATCTGCCATCTCTAAAATCTAAGACCTCTGAAGCATAATATGGAGACTTATCAATTTACTCTAAGTACAATAATATACTGTAACAATAAATCTTTCCAAACTTCTCTTTTAAAACCCAAAATATACCAATTACTCTGATTCTTAGAGGAGAATTTATATTTTGGGGGCAGGGGGTACACACAAACATTTATTATATTAAACTATACAAAATATTAAATTCATAAATTGGGGAAATGGCTTTTCATTTGGTTTAGAAGAGATTAAAGGGGACCTCTTTTGGTTTTCTACTTTGAGCTCATGTATAGGATCCACAGGGCAAGTACTGAGCAGGTAGGCATCACAGAAACTGCCTGCAAATCACTCTGAAATAGAAATGATATGGAAGTGATAATTCTTTTTTTGTAGGGATTGGGGTGTGTTTGATAATTTTATTTTATTTTTCTCAATTACACATCAAGACAATTTTATCATTCATTTTTACAAAATATTGAATTGCAATTTTCTCTCTCCTTCCCCCACTTCTCTCTTCCTTTTTTCCTAAAATGGTAAGGAAATTAATATAGGTTTTATGTGTGCTATCATGTAACACATATTTCCATAATATGGAAATAAGAAACAGAACAAAGGGGAAAACACACAAAAGAATAAAGTTGAAAAAAGCTTACTTCAATCTGTATTCAGGGTCCATCAATATTTTATCTGAATACAGATAATATTTTCCTTCATGCATCCTTTTTTATCTGTCTTAGATCATTGTGTTGCTGAGAAAAGCTAAGTCATTCATAGTTGATCATCACACAGTGTTGCTGATACAATGTTTTCTTGGTTCTGCTCATTTCACTTTGCATCTGTTTGTACAAGTCATTGCAGATTTTCTGAAATCTATCTGTTCATCATTTCTTATTGCATAATGTTATTCCATTATTGACATATACCACAACTTGCTCAGCCATTCCCCAATTGATGGGCATGTTTGCCACCACAAAAAGGACTGTTATGAATATTTTTTGCACTTTTCTCTTTTTTATGATCTCTTTGGAATACAAATTTAGTAGTGAATTGCTAGATTAAAGGGTATTCACAGTTTGTTGTTCTTTGGGCATAGCTCCAATTGCTGTTCAGATAGGTTTTCTTGTGCAGCATGATAATAGAAATATGTATAGAAGAATTGAACATGTTTAACATATATTAGATTATTTACCATCTTGGGGAGAGGGTGGGGGGAAGAGAGAGGAAAAAATTGGAAAACTTTCCAAGGATGAATATTGAAAACTATCTAGGCATGTGTTTTGACAATAAAAAGCTTTATATAAAAATGAAAGATTGTATCAGAGACATTTGCTATAAAGATTGTTTCTCAGCTTTCTGCTATTATTCTAATCTTGATTGCCCTCGTTTAATTTGTAAAGACCTTTTTAGTTTAATATAATCAGAAATAACCATTTTAAATTTCATAATGCTCTCTACCTCATTTTGTCATGAAATTGTAACTCACTTAACTTCTTTAAAAATTTGGATGCTAAAAGAAAAGAATTTGGATGCTATGCTACTTGGTGCATATATGTTTAGTATTGATATTGCTTCATTATCTCTAGTACCATTTAGCAATGTGTAGTTTCCTTCTTTATCTCTTTTATTTAGGTCTATTTTTATTTTGTCTGAGTTCAGGATTACTATCCCTGCTTTTTGTTTTACCTTAGCTGAAGCATAATAGTTCCTGTTCCAGCCCTTTACTTTTACACTCTTTGTGTCTCTCTGCTTCAATTATGTTTCTTCTAAACACCGTACTGTATGATTCTTTTTTTTTAAATCCTCTCTGCCATCATTTATTTTTCTTGGAAGATTTCATGCCATTCATATCCAGGTTTCATTACTAACTGTATATTTTCCTCCATCTTATTTTTCCTCCTGTTTGATCTCTCCTTTTATCCTTTTCCTCCTCAAAAGTGTTTTGCTTCTTTCTATCACCTCCCCTGGTTTGTACTCTCTTCTATCTGTTCCTTCCAGTCCACCCTTTCCCTCCAGTCCTGAACCTTTACTTATATTCTTTCCTTCCTACATTTCTGTCTGGTAAGACAGATTTCTGTATTCAACTTATTGTATATATTATTCCCTCTTTGAGCCAATACAGATGAGAGTAAGATTCAAGTGATGCCCAATGTCAACCATTCCATCTTTCCCTTCACTGTAATAGGTCTTTCATGTCTCTTCATGTAACGTAATTTACCGTAATCTAGCTTTCCTTTCCTTCAGTATCCAGTGTAGTTATTTCCTCAGCCCTTATTTTCTATGTCATTTCCTCAAGTTCATCTTCTACCCATATGCTCTTTCTATGTATAGCCCTTCTAGCTGTACTATTAATGGTACAATTCTAAAGAATTACAAGATTTACCTTCCCATGAATTGTAAACAATTCAGTTCCATTGAATCCCTTATGTTTTCTTTTCCATTTTTCTCATTTTAGGCTTGATATTGGAGATCAATTTTTTTTTTGCTTAATTCTGGTCTTCTTTCATGAAAGCTTGAAATCCTTCTATTTCATTTAATAACCATTTTTCTTTGCAGTTTTATGCTGAATTTTGCTAGGTGGGTGATTCATGGTTGTAATCCTAGATTCTTTACTTTCTGGAATATCATGTTCCATGACTTCCAATCCTTTAATGTTAATTTAATGTTAATGTTAATTTAATGCTAAATCCTCTGTAATTATGATTGTGCCTACCTAATAGTTGAATTGTTTCTTTCTGGACATTTGCAGTATTATTCCTTTACCTGATAATTCAATAATTTGTGCGTAATGTTCTTTGAAGTTTTTATTTGGATCACCTCTTGACTAAGGTAATCAGTGGATTTTTTGATGCCTATTTTGCCTTCTGGTTCTGGGATATCAGAGAAATTTTCATTTATATTTTCTTTTTTTTTTTTTAAATTTTTTTTATTAAAGCTTTTTATTTGTATAACATATGTATGGGTAGTTCCCCAACATTGATCTTTAAAAAGCTTTACATTACAAATTTTACTCCCATTCCCCTTCCCTCCCCTAGATGGCAGGAAGTCCACCACATGTTAATAATGTTGAAATGCTTGAGAAGTTATGCAAGAAAAATCTTATCTACAAGAAAAAAAAAAGAATCAGAGAAAGGCAACACAATGCAAGCAGATGTCAATAGAGATCATGAAAATGTTACGTTGTGGTCCATATTTCATTTCCCTCTCTCTGGGTGTATATGGTTTTCTTCAGTGAACAATTGGAACTGGTTTGAGACAATTCTTAATTGCAGAGAGCCATGTCCATCAGAATTGATCATCATGTGATACTGTTGTTGCTGTGTATGATGATCTCTTGGTTCTGCTCGTTTCACTCAGCATCAGTTTATTCAAGTCCCTCCAAGCCTCTCTGAAATCATCCTGCTGGTCATTTCTTACAGAGCAATAATATTCCATAACATTCATATACCATAATTTATTCAGCCACTCTCCAATTGATGGGCAACCCTTCAGTTTCCAGTTTCTAGCCACTACAAAAAGGGCTGCCACAAACATTCTTGCACAGGTGGGTCCCTTTCCCTCCTCTAAGATCTCTTTGGGATATAGGCCCAGTAGGAACACTGCTGGGTCAAAGGGTATGCACAGTTTGACAACTTTTTGAGCATAGCTCCAAATTCCTCTCCAGAATGGTTGGACCCGTTCACAGTTCGACCAACAATGTATTAGTGTCCCAGTTTTCCCACATCCCCTCCAACATTCATCATTATCTTTTCCTGTCATTTTAGCCAATCTGACAGGTGTGTAGTGGTACTTCAGAGTTGTCTTAATTTGCATTTCTCTGATCAATAGTGATTTGGAGTAACTTTTCTTATGACTAGAGATGGTTTTAATTTCATCATCTGAAAATTGTCTGTTCATATCCCTTGACCACTTATCTATTGAAGAGTGGCTTGAATTCTTATATATATATGACACAATTCTCTATATATTTTAGAAATGAGGCCTTTATGAGAACCATTAATTGTAAAGATGATTTCCCAATTTGATGCTTCCCTCCTAATCTTGTCTGCATTTGTTTTGTTTGCACAGAAACTTTTAAACTTAATATAATCAAAATTATCCATCTCGTGTTGAATTAGGAGTTCCAGGTCTTCTTTGGATGTAAATTTATTCCATCTCCTCAGGTCTGAGAGATAAACTATATTACCTTCCTCTAACTTGCTTACAAAGTCCCTCTTTATATCTAGATCATGAATCCATTTAGATCTTATCTTGGTATGTGGTGTTAGGTATGGGTCAAGCCCTAATTTCTTCCACACTAGTTTCCAATTTTCCCAGAAGTTTTTGCGAAATAGTGAGTATTTATCCCAAAAGCTGGAGTC
>JAJPUD010014017.1:20478-42077 GCA_023553655.1 Myrmecobius fasciatus | reverse complement strand
TTTTTACTCCTTTACTCCCTCCCTCCCTCTTTCTCCTTCCTTTTCACTCTTTTTCTCCCTGTCCCTGTCTCTTTTCCTTTCCCTTTTCCTTTCCCTCTTCTTGTTCTTCTTCTTGTTCTTGTTCTTCTTGTTCTTGTTCTCCTTCTCCTTCTTCTCTCTCTCTCTCTCTCTCTCTCTCTCTCTCTCTCTCTCTCCTCTCTCTCTGTCTCTCTCTCTGTTTCTCTGTGTGTGTGTGTGTCTCTCTCTGTCTCTGTCTCTCTCTGTCTCTCTCTATATATATATGTGTGTGTGTGTGTGTGTCCTTTCTCTGTTTCATATACACAGACAGACACAAATGGGAATTGAGTCTAAGTGAAAATTAGCCATAAATACATACAATGATAAAATATAGTCCTAAAACGAACAAAGGAAGGACAATTAATCCCAAAGTCATATTTTTTAATGAAACAAAGCATTAAAAAATTGCTATGCCTACAATGTGCAAGGTATTGTGTTAAGTTCTTTGCAAATATCATCTGATTTGAGTCTCTCAATAACCTTGGAAAACATAATATGGCTATTAAGTGTTTCAACACTTTACTTTTCCAATTAACTGCTTCATTGAAAAAATTTTTCATTGGCAAAAATTTCAGGTAACATCCCCTTTCATAACAGAAACATAACCAAATACAAAGAAGAAAATAGTAGATTGTACTGATTCTATGGATTTAAATATTTTCTTTATATATTGAAAAATTAACTTTCCACTGACTATATAATTTAATCCTCTTGATGACCTGGTGACAGAACTAAATATATTTGATCTCCATTTTATTGACAAAAAAGTGTCTCAGAGAAGTTAAATGTCTTACATAAGATCATTCAGTTAATTGTAAATTATAACCTAAGATAGAATCTGGTACTCTTTGACCTTTGCCCAGTATTCTTTCCACTGATCATATTTTTGTTGTTGTTTTTTTTTTTTCCAGAGACCTAGGCTTTTAGTCTACAGAGAGCATGAATTCTACCAATTGAAAATTTCTTGACATAATTTTTCTTCTTGTAATGTGCTTACAAAAGTCTCAGAAGTCATCTGCGTGTGTGTATACCTGGAATGTCTCCTCTAAGTCCTTGAAGCTCAATAATTGAGAAAGACGTAATTCAGAATAAAGTAAAATATTTCTTTTAAATTTTCTCCATTAATTTAATAAAATCTACATAGTACATCAATATGAATGTGTTTTTCCTCATTGATGGCAGTGAAATCATGTATATAATTTCATTTGTATATCATCTAGCATTGTATCCTTATAGGCATATGTATATAATTGCTTCTCAGAAAAGGTATTTTGTGAATCACAAAATATTGGAACCAGAATGAAGCAATATAATATGTGTCAGTGGAAAGATCAATGAATTTAGAATCAAAAGACTCAAATCCCAACTTTCCACTTACTTCTTGTGGTGCTGTGAAAATCACTTATTCTCTTTGATCTTCAGCCATGAGATCCATGAAATAAAATGATGAGACTAAATGATTTGTAATATATTTTCCAAATTTAATCTATAATCCCATCTTATAAACATATGAATTACTCCAAGTATCAGAAAATGATAAATATATCATTATTTAGTTTGTGGGTCATACAAAAACATAAATTGGACCATTATCACCTGTAGGCCATATTTTTTTTTATTGAAGCTTTTTATTTGTATAACATATGTATGGGTAGTTCCCCAACGTTGATCTTTACAAAGCTTTCCATTACAATTTTTACACCCAGTCCCCTCCCCTCCCCTAGATGGCAGGAAGTCCACTACATGTTAATAATGTTGAAATGCTTGAGAAGTTATGCAAGAAAAATCCTATCTACAAGAAAAAAAAAGAATCAGAGAAAGGCAACACAATGCAAGCAGATGTCAATAGAGATCATGAAAATGTTACGTTGTGGTCCATATTTCATATCCCTCTGTCTGGGTGTATACGGTTTTCTTCAGTGTACAATTGGAACTGGATTGAGACAATTCTTTGTTGCAGAGAGCCATATCCATCAGAATTGATCATCATGTAATACTGTTGTTGCTGTGTATGATGATCTCCTGGTTCTGCTTGTTTCACTCAGCATCAGTTCATGCAAGTCCCTCCAGGCCTCTCTGAAATCGTCCTGCTGGTCATTTCTTACAGAGCAATAATATTCCATAACATTCATATACCATAATTTATTCAGCCACTCTCCAATTGATGGGCATCCCCTCAGTTTCCAGTTTCTAGCCACTACAAAAAGGGCTGCCACAAACATTCTTGCACATGTGGGTCCCTTTCCCTCCTCTAAGATCTCTTTGGGATATAGGCCCAGTAGAAACATTGCTGGGTCAAAGGGTATGCACTGTTTGATAACTTTTTGAGCATAGCTCCAAATTGCTCTCCAGAATGGTTGTATCCGTTCACAGTTCCACCAACAATGTATTAGTGTCCCAGTTTTCCCACATCCCCTCCAACATTCTTCATTATCTTTTCCTGTCATTTTAGCCAATCTGACAGGGGTGTAGTGCTACCTCAGAGTTGTCTTAATTTGCATTTCTCTGATCATACATTTGATTTTCATAACAACCCTGAGAGATAGATGCTATTATCATCCCTATTTTATGATTGAGGAAACTGAGGCAATTGGAGTTAGATGACTTGCCTAGAATCACACAGCTAATCAATGACTGAAAACGAATTCGAACTCAGGTTTTCTTGACTCCAGGTTCAGTGATCTTTCTACTTCACAACCCAGTGCCCTTGCCAGTCAGAAGGGGGTTGCCCCATTGTGCTACGTACCTCCCCATTGCCTGTTGCTGCCCATCAGGGATGTCTTTTATGCCCTCTCTTACACACAAGTCATCATCAGTAGTTTGGGGCAGCCTCCCACGTATCCTTCCATTGCTCATTTGGGTTACTTATTTAAAGGATAAACTCTTAATCTATCATGCAAATTAGAAAAGGTTCCCAACTTGCTGGAAATTAAGAGAGGACTAAAATAAAACACTGATGTCAATGAGGAATTCTGCATATTTTACTTATCATTTTCATGTTCCCCTAAGTGTCTGATTGCTCTCCAGCCCCCTTCCTTGTCCTAGCCTGCCGCATCCAGGAGGGCTGGATGAACTTGGGGTTCCATTATAGTTACCAGCTCTGGGCTTCTCCACTTCCCTCTGGGGCAAACAGATCCACAGACAGCTGTGTCTTTCCTGATAGGGAGGCAGGTGCAGGTGACTGTGGCATTTAGGAAACCATAGGAGGCATTCCTGAAGCCTCTTTCTTCCAGGGGCCTGATCTCTGCCAGAGTTTGACTCCTAATGTGGCTATAGACAGAGAAAACTTTTCTTTCCCCTTGGGTAGCAGACTAAGTGCTCCCTCATCTCTTAGCCACCCTTTCATGCTGATGGGACTGGCTTGTTAGCAGCTCCTAGGAGAAAAAGGGGAAGCTGAGCCAGCTCCCTGCTATCAGCCCCTGCCTGCTGGTTCATTACCATGATCATGCCTTTATTTCCACTGATTAAACCCATTAGCATGCAATCCATGTGAGCAGAGATAAGGAATTTCTGAGAAGGAGGAAGTGGTTCCATGCAGAAAGTGGATTGACATTCTAGCCGTGAGCATCCCTGTTTAGCTCAGCCTGCTATGACTTTCAGCTGGAGAAGAATCTGCTCTGGGAAGGAGGAAAGCATGGAGGCAGGTGGACCGATGGGCAATATTTTGGCTGGTTCTTCCTTCGATATGTATTGGCAGCATTGGATGAACATTCCCTTTGTTTTACAGAGATCTGGTTGGAGCAGTGGGTAGAACACTGGACCAGGAATAAAGTAGACTTGAATTTAAATCTGACCTCAGACACTTGTGAGCTGTCTGAGTCTGGACAACTCATTTAACTTTAATTTCTTCATGCATAGCATAAGTTATAATAGTACACAACATAGTTATAATGTAGCAAAACAAAATATATTTCTAAGTGCTAATGATAGCATCTATCTCCAGGGATTGTTGTGAGAATCAAATGAGTATATAGTGCCTTAAAGGACTATATAAATGCTAGCTATTGTTATTTACAGTCATTAAAATGCTATAATTTGGACAAAAGGCATACTATTGAAGGGACCGTGGATCATTAATTAATTTCCTACTTATCTGTCCTGAGCAATTTGTCATTTGCAGACAATGCACAAGGCTAAAACTCTTGTTCAGCTTTAACCCTGTTCTGTGGACATTGATGGTTCTCAAAGCTGAAAAGGATTCTGGGATCCTATTCATAAGGGGATTCATGGCACAGTGAATAGAACAGTAGACTTGGAATCAGGAGGACATGGACACGCCATTCAACTTGTCTATCTTGGTTTCTTCATCTGTAGTGAGGGGTTGTGAGTGTCTGTCCATTCCAGTTTTTAGTCTATGGGCCAATGTTCTTCTGTGAGCAAACACTCAGAATTACCCTCTTGTCACTGTGGCAGAGA
This sequence comes from Myrmecobius fasciatus, assembly GCA_023553655.1. NCBI lineage: Eukaryota > Metazoa > Chordata > Mammalia > Dasyuromorphia > Myrmecobiidae > Myrmecobius > Myrmecobius fasciatus. Next base: position 37,604 of record JAJPUD010014017.1, on the reverse strand, counting down.
GTGGCACAATTGGGGGCTTTCCCCAGGATTTTCTTCTGATGCATTGGAGTTGTCAGAGTACAAAACAACTTGCTTTCTCCATGCTTTCTCCAACAGTTGGCCTATCAGAACCTCAGAATCATAAAGCTTCAGAGTGGAAGAGAATTCAGCTAGCATATTGTCCATCACCCATCCTGAAGAGAATCCCCAGAATTCATCTGTCTAACCTCTCCTTGAAGGACCTCCAGGGTAGAAAAATCCACTGCTTCCTCAGGCAATTTATTCTACTTTGGAATAGCTCCAATTTGTAAAAAGTTCTTTTCTTGAAAATGAAGTCCAGGGGCAACTAGATGGCACAGTAGATAGAGCACCAGCCCTAAAGTCAGGAAGACCTGAGTTCAAATCTGGTCTCAGACACTTAATATTCCCTAGCTGTGTGACCCTGGGCAAGTCACTTAACCCCAATTGCCTCAGCAAAAAGCAAAAAAAAAAAAAAAAAAAGAGAAAGAGAAAATGAAGTCCAGTTTTGCTACTTCCCATGAAGGACTATTCTAACCATTCTGCCATAATACCCTTTTAAATATTCAAACTGTTACCCTTCTCTACCTCCCTGCTCTCTTCTTTTCTTCATGTTAAACACCCACAGTCCTTGGTGTTTTCTAATCCTCCCAAGAAATAAGCTTGAGACTTTAAAAAACGTATATCTGCCTTTCTAGGGATGTTGTTTAGTTTATCAATGTACCTCTTAAAAATATGATCCAAATGTCCTATTGACACCTCAAATTCATCATGACTCCATCTTTTCTCCCCCAGATTTGCTCTTCTTCTTAATGTCCTATTTATAATTGTCTTTGATGCTTTGTTTACCCTTCTTCTCTAGATCCAGGAACCAAATCTTATGGATTTTATTTTCTCAAGGTCTTTCACATTTTCCTCCTCTTTACTCTTCCATTGATAGTACAGTGGATTGGTATAGTGGATTGAGAGTCAGTCTTGAAGTAGGAAAGACCTTAAAGTTTGTCTCTGACACATATTGGCTGCACGAGCCAGGGCAAATCACTTGACCTCAATGATATAGCCAACTCTTAAAGATTATAGTTTGCAGAGTAGGTACCAACTTGTATTAGGAGAAGAAATTTCTTTACCAATTAGATTCCAAGTCTGTATCCATATCCATTGGTTTACCATATAGCTCAGTCTCTATTCACTCATTTCCTGAATTATAGAATATTTGCCTAACCAGACTTTCTATCTCATTGTTCCATATTCTTGATGATTGTCCTCTACTTCCAGATCAGTCTTCTTGTCACTTTCCAAATGCCTCTTCCATGTTCAGAGAGCTTCAAAGCTCTTGATTGCCTACAGAAAATCTTTACTTTGGTATTAAAAGTGCTCTATGATCTGACCTTAAACTACCTTGCAAAGGAGTTTTAAACAGAAAAATAAAGGTGAGGGAAAACATGTACACATCCATTTAGGTACTATGGAAATTAGTTATGATGTGGGAAGGAAAAGACTGTTTGAGACCCTATAGAAACAGGAACCAAAATCTAATGAAGGATCGAGTTGTAAAACCTGTGTTTCAATTGTTGAAATGTAAATGCTCAAATTATTACCATAGAGTCCCTAAGGAAGCAAATTTGGTCTCACAGCTATCAGTGAGACTCGGTGTGATGAGATCCATGATTTAAATATGGCTTTGGACGCACATATATTATTCAAATGAAACTGGATAGATTAAAACTGGTAATGGTGCTAGTAGAGCATTGTATATTAAGAAGATATTCTCAGATGAGAAAATCCAGGGAGCAAAGGACAAAGCATAGTGGAGAGCATTTGGTTGAAGGAGGAACAGAGTTGATATTGTCAGTAGAATAACTACAGACCACTTGGACAAAGGGAGAAAATAAATTAGGAGTTTGAGAAAGAGATCATTAACCTCACCCAGAGGCATATCATAACAAGAACTTTGATTATTCAAATATCTGATGGAGCTCTTTGTCTTTCACTGTTTCTTTCTTTCTATTGCTCTCCATATGTCTGTCTATCTTAGTGTCAAAATTTACCTTAAGGCCATTTCGTGCTTTAAAAAGTGGATAAGCCAGAACTTCTATTTTGGTTCTATTTTTCATCACTAAGGAAAAAAAAAACTAGTTGCTGGTATTAATGATTAGAACTTTGAGGGGAAGAGACACTTCCCTCCTGGAATTTGTGATAAAGAAAAAGAAGACAGAACATAGACATTCACCCTAGATCTTGGGAGAACAGATTTGTAAGTGTTCAGAGAAAGGAGAAGGACTAGCAAGTCAGCTCAGGAGGACAGTTAACAGCAAAAAATAAAATTAGTTAGACAAAATGGAAAAAAATTCTGTTAAGGAAGAAAAACTAGAGTTGTCAGGAGAGAAGTGTATATGTTTGCATGGAGAACTAATGATCTAATTTAGATTAAAGAAAATGACATGCACAGAAATGGGAACAAAGACATGTAGCAGGCAATGACTACAAAAGCATGGTCCTAGAATGGTGTTAGGTGTGGTGAAGCTAAGAATGAACTGAAGCTGTCAAGGAAAATGAAGGAAATTAAAACAAAAGACATTATAAAGTTTCAGATCAATTTTTTTTCTCTCTCAATTAATTTTTTTCAATTGCATGCAAAACATTTAATATTTATTTTTTAGAATTTTGAGTTTCAAATTCTTTCCTTTGCTTCCTTCTGTCCTAACTCCTTGAGTTGGCAAACAATTTGATGTAGATTATAAAGGTGAAGCCATGAAAAACATATTTCCATATTAGCCATGGTACAAAAGAAAACGGAAAAAAAACAAGAAAAAGAAAATTTAAAAAGTATGTTTTGATCTGTATTCAGATTCCATCAGTTCTTTCTCTAGAGGTTAATAGCATTTTTAATCATAAGTCCTTTGGAATTGTCTTGGATCATAGTATTGCTGAAAATAGCTAAGTCATTCATATATCTTGCTGTTTCTGTATACAGTATTTTCTTGGTTCTGTTCACTTAATTTTGCATCAGTTCATGGAAATTTTCTCAGATTTTCCTGGAAGCATCCTGCTCCTCATTTTTTATAGCACAATAATATTCCATCATAATTATATACCACAACTTGTTCAGGTACTCCCCAGTTGATGAGTATTTCAATTTCCAATTATTCCAATTTCAATACCACCACCAAAAGATTTGCTGTAAATGTTTTTGTACTTATAGGACCTTTTCCTTAGATCTCTTTGAGATACAGATCTAGCAGTAGTATTTCTGGATCAAAGAATATGCACAATTTTATGTTCCTTTGGGCATAGTTCTAAATTGTTATTCAGAATGTTTGGATCAGTTCAGAACTCTACCAACAGTTCATTAGTATCCCAATTTTCTTACATTCCCTCTAGTATTTTTCATTTCCCGTTTTTTCATACTTGTCATTTTGATAGGTGTAAGGTGGTAACTCAGATTTGTTTTGATTTACATTTCTCTAATCAATAGTGATTTAGAGCACTGCTTTATATGCCTATATATAGCTTTGATTTCTTTATTTGAAAACTGCCTGTTCACATCATTGCATCAAAAATCAATTGATAAATGACTTGCATTCTTGTAAATTTGATTAAACTCTCTACATATTTGAGAAATTAGGTCTTTATCAGAGAAATTTGTAAAATACTCTCTTCCTCACCTAGTTTCCTATGTTCCTTCTAATTTTGGCTGCATTTGTTTTTAACAAAAAAAAATCTTTAATTTAATGTAATCAAAATTATCCATCTTACATCCCATAATGTTCTCCATTTCTTATTTCCAGGGTTATAAAAATATTTTATTTCTTCTGTTTGTGGGAAATTTATATTTTTAGAAATATTCATCCATTTCACTTAGATTGCTAGATTGATTGTCAAATAATTGGGCAAAAATAGCTTGCGATAATTGCTTTAATTACATTTTTGAATTTATCCTTATCATTTTTGATACTGGTAATCTGGCTTTCTTTTTTCTTTTTTTTTAAAAATCAAATTAATCAATGGCTTATTTATTTTATTTTAAAAAATAAAAGCAACTCCTAGTTTTATTGATTAGTTCAATGGTTTCCTTTTAATTTTATTAATCTCTCCTTTGGTTTTTAGTATTTCTAATTTGGTTTTAATTGAGGACTTTTAATTTGTTCTTTTTCCAATTTTTTAAAGACGTATGCTCCATTCATCAATCTGTTCTTTCTCTATTTTATTTTATTAAAGCTTTTTATTTGTGTAACATATGTATGGGTAGTTCCCCAGCATTGATCTTTACAAAGTTCTCCATTACAACTTTTACCCCCAGTCCCCTCCCCTCCCTTAGATGGCAGGAAGTCCACTACATGTTAATAATGTAATAATAGTTGACAAGTTGTGCAAGAAAAATCCTATCTACAAGAAAAAAAAGAAAACCAGAGAAAGGCAACACAATGCAAGCAAACATCAATAGTCTTTCTCTATTTTATTAATGTAATTATTTAAAAATATGAATTTCACCTTGTATACTGTTTTGGCAACATTCCATAAGTTTTTAGAATGTTATCACATAATTGTCTTTCTCTTTAAAGAAACCATTTATTTTTTCTGTTATTACTTCTTTTTAGGATTAGATTATTTAGTTTCTAACTTGTTTTGAATCTAAATTTCCACGGTCCTTTATTGAATGTAATTTTTATTACATTATTGTATAAAAAGAATGTACTTAAAATATTTCTGCTTTTCTGCATTTTTACTTTTGAATCTTGCATTTTAAAGTAAAATTTTCTATTCAGCGCTGGTCTTCTTATCAGAAAAACCTGAAAGTCTTCTATTTTATTATATATCCATTTTCCCTTAAGGGATTATAGTCAATTTTGCTGGGCAGGTTATTCAGCTTTTTTGCTTTCTGGAATATCATTCCAAGCCCTTTGATCTTTTAATGTGGAAGCTGTTAAATCTTGAGTGTCCTGACTGTGGCTCATGATCTGTAATTTTTTTCTAACTGCTTGAAATATTTTTTCCTTGACTAGGAGCTCTGGAATTTGGCTGTAATATTTCTGGAAGTCTTCATTTTGGGATCTCTTTCAGGAAGTTATTGGTAGATTATTTAAGTTTCAATTTAACTGTCTGGTTCCAGGATAAATCTCTTGAAGGATGATGTCTAGACTCTTTTTTGGATCATGGCTTTCAGGTAGTCCGATAATTCTTAAATTATCTGTTCTTGCTCTTATTTTCCAGGTCAGTTATTTTCTGATGAGATATTTCACATTTTCTTCTATTTTTCATTCTTTTGACTTTGTTTTATTGATTCTTGATATCTCATGGATTTTCTAGCTCCCATTTAGACAATTCTAATTTTTAAGTAATTATTTTCTTCAAGGAGCTTTTGTACCTCTTTTACTATTGGGCTAATTCTGTTTTTAAAATTTTTTTATGCCTTTTTTTAACCAAGAGGTTGACTCTCTTTTCACAATTTTCTTGCATCACTCTCAGTTCTCTCCCATTCTCTCCCTCTATTTTTCTTATTTGATTTTTAAAATTCTTTTTTCAGATCTTCCAGGAAATCTTGTTCAGCTTGTGCTCAATTCACAAATTTTCCTTTGAGGCTTTGCTTGTAGTCATTTTGACATTGTTGTTTTCTTCTGAGTTTGTGTTCCATCTCTTTTGTCATCCCAGTAACTTTTTATGGTCAGGTTCTTTTTAAAAATTATTTTCTCATTTTCCCAGTCCATTTCTTCCTTTTAATTTTATGGTAAAGTTGGATTCTTCTCCTGAGTGGAGAGGATACTGTCTCAAGATTCAGTTTTTTCAAGTTGCTCTTTTCAGAGGTAGTTCTAGGATCAATAAGGTTTTGGTGCTTCTAATGTGGTATGATCTAAGGAGAGATGTGGTCACTGCTGTTCTTCTGATCTTTATACAGAAAGGAACCTTTCCCTCTGCACCCAGAAGTGCTGGTGCTCCTCTTGGTCCTGAAACTTTGACCACGTTCTCTGCTCTTCTGCAGCCACAAGTATTTATACCCATATTTGCCCTTGAACGTGACCCGGAATGGTGTCTGTGCAATATACAAAGGTCCAGAATCCAGTATTTGCAAAGGGTCTACCATCTATGGGCTGAGACCCTCTGAAGCTGCTGTTGCTGCCAGCATTGCTGTTGTAGGGTCTGCACTGTACTCTGCACTACCCTGGTGGGATTTGCTGCCAGCCTTCTATGCTATCTTGGGGAAGAAAATTGCTTTACCTGACCTTTTGTAGCCTCTGTTGCTCCAGAATTTGAGTTGTTATTTTAAAATTATTTGGAAGGGAATTTGGTATAGTTCAGGTGAGTTCCTGAATGTACTCCATCATCTTGAGTCTGCTTCCAATAAAAGTCATTTTTATTGTTGTTATTCAGTTGTTTTACTTATGTCCAATTCTTTTGTGATTCCATTTGGGTTTTTAATAGCAAAGATACTGAAATAATTTGCAATTTTCTTCTCCAATTAATTTTTCATATGAGAAACTAGGACAAACTAAGACTTGCCAGAGGTTATATAGCTAGTAAGTGTCTGAAGCCAGATTTGAACTCAGATAGTTGAGTCTTCCTGACTTCAGGCTTGTCACTGTCACTATGCCATCTCTCTGCCTTTTTTTTTGGTCCATGACAAACATGTTATACAACCTCAATGGTCTCTCACTGCTTTTAAGTAAACCTGCTTTACTTCCCCTTATCAGCTCACTCTCCTACTCTCTACAGTAGTTCTTCTAAATCTTTTCATCTCTCCTGAAGTTTCTCATGACTCTTGCCTCACCTTTCACTCTATTAGCTATGAAAAAATTAAGCCATTTGCTCTGAGCTCTCTCTCTCTCCTCTTCCTCATCTCTCAATATTCAGATGCTTTATTCCATTATCTTCTCTTTCATCTCCATCTTGCATGATGAAGTAAGTGACTTTACTCCTTACCAAGGCTAATCCCTCTACCTGCTCAAGCAATCCCTTTCTATCTTCTCTCCTCTGGCAGTTTATCCCTCTATTTTCCAGACTATATTAATTATCTTGAATCTCTGCCTCCTGGCTGCTTCCCTACTATAGACAAACATGCTTATATCTCCTCCACTAACAAAGGACATTAAAAATTATTTTGGGAGAAAGAGGATCAAGAAGTGAGGGTAGATGGGATGATGAAAACTGACATTCTAGAGAAGGCAGAGATGTTCAATTCCAAAGTTGCTTGCTTTCTCTGCCAAGGAGAATGATCGCTTGGTCTTGATAAACTACATTCTTGGGTATGGAAAGAATCGACAGATATGACTAATGAATAAGTCACTGAAGGGATATTTGAAAAGCTGTGGAGAATAGGAGAGGTATCCTGGTACTGGAGACAGGAAAATGTCTCTATTTTCTTTTCTTTTTTTTTTTTTATAAAGCTTTTTATTTACAAAACATATGAGTGACCTTTCAACATTGACCTTTGCAAAAAAAAAAAAACCTATCAGATCTAGAAAGAGAAGAAAGAAAAAAACAACCTAAGAAGGAAAACAAAATGCATGGAAATATTCACAGAAAGCGTTAAAATGCTGTGTTGTGGTTCACTCTCAGTTCCCACAGGCCTCTCTCTGGATGTATATGACTATCTTCATCGCAGCACAACTGGTTTGAATCACATCATTGTTGAAGAGAACCATGTCCATCAAAATTGATCATCGTATAGTCTTGTTGCTGTGTATAATGTTCTCCTGGTTCTGCTGATTTCACTCAGCATCAGTTCATGCAAGTCTCTCCAATCCTCTCTGAAATCCTCCTGTTGGTCCTTTCTTACAGAACAATAATATTCCATAACATTCATATACCATAATTTATTCAGCCATTCTCCAATCGATGGGCATCTTTTCAATTTCCAGTTTCTTGCCACTACAAAAAGGGCTGCCACAAACATTTTTGCACATGTGGGTCCCTTTCCCTCCTTTAAAATCTCTTTGGGATATAGGCCCAGTAGAAACACTGCTGGGTCAAAGGGTATGCACAGTTTGATAACTTTTTGAGCATAGCTCCAAATTGCTCTCCAGAATGGTTGGATCCGTTCACAGTTCCACCAACAATGTATCAGTGTCCCAGTTTTCCCACATCCCCTCCAACAGTTATCATTATCATTTCCTGTCATTTTAGCCAATCTGACAGGTGTGTAGTGGTATCTCAGAGTTGTCTTAATTTGCATTTCTCTGATCAATAGTGACTTGGAGCACCTTTTCATGTGACCAGAAATAGTTTCAATTTCTTCATCTGAAAATTGTCTGTTCATATCTTTTGACCATTTGTCAATTGGAGAATGGCTTGAATTCTTATATATTTGAGTCAATTCTCTATATATTTTAGAAATGAGGCCTTTATCAGAACCTTTGGATGTAAAAATATTTTCCCAGTTTAGTGCTACCCTTCTAATCTTGTCTGCATTCATTTTGTTTGTACAAAAACTTTTTAACTTGATATAGTCAAACTTACCTATTTTGTGATTAATGATGACCTCTAGTTCTTCTTTGGTCACAAATTCCTTCCCTCTCCACAGGTCTGAGAGGTAAACCATCCTACATTGTTCTAATTTGTTTATAATATCATTCTTTATGCCTATATCATGAATCCATTTTGACCTTATCTTGGTATATGGTGTTAGGTGTGAGTCAATGCCTAATTTCTTCCAGACTAGTTTCCAATTATCCCAGCAGTTTTTGTCAAATAGTGAGTTTTTATCCCAAAAACTGGGGTCTTTGGGTTTATCAAACACTAGATTACAATTGTCATTGAGTATTTTGTTCTGTGAACCTAACCTATTCCACTGATCCACTACTCTATTTCTTATCCAGTATCAAATGGTTTTGGTGACCACTGCTTTATAATATAGTTTTAGATCTGGTGCAGCTAGGCCACCCTCATTTGCATTTTTTTCATTAATTCCCTTGAAATTCTTGACCTTTTGTTTTTCCAGATGAATTTTGTGTTATTTTTTCTAGTTCAGTTAAATAATCTCTTGGGAGTTTGATTGGCATAGCACTAAATAGATAGATTAGTTTAGGTAGTATTGCCATCTTTATTATATTCGCTCGACCTATCCAAGAGCACTTGATGTTTTTCCAATTGTTTAGATCTGACTTTATTTGTGTGGAGAGTGTTTTGTAGTTTTGCTCATGTAGATCCTGACTTTCCCTTGGCAGATATATTCCCAAATATTTTATACTATCGATAGGTATTTTGAATGGAATTTCTCTTTGTATCTCTTGTTGTTGCATTTTGTTGGTGATGTATAAAAATGCTGATGATTTATGTGGATTTATTTTGTATCCTGCAACTTTGCTAAAGTTGTGGATTAATTCTAATAGTTTTTTAGTTGATTCTCTAGGGTTCTCTAAGCAGACCATCATATCATCTGCAAAGAGTGATAATTTGCTTTCCTCATGACCTACTCTAATTCCTTTAATCTCTTTTTCTTGTCTTATTGCCAAGGCTAGCATTTCTAATACAATATTGAACAGTAATGGTGATAGTGGGCAACCTTGTTTCACCCCTGATCTTATTGGGAATGGTTCCAGTTTATCACCATTACATATGATGCTAGCTGATGGTTTTAAATAGATGCTACCGACTATTTTAAGGAAAAGTCAAATGTCTCTATTTTCACAACAAGAAAGTACATGCCATCTGAAAAGTCAATCAATTTGATGCTGATTCTTGCCCAAATTCTAGGATAAATCATGAAAAATGGTTGGCGAACATCCAGAAAAGGAATCAATGGTCACAAAGAGCCAATAAAAAAACATGTTATGTCAACTCAGCTCATTTCCTTTTTTGAAAAGGTTCCTTAACTATCTTAAGAGACACCATAGTGTAAAATATGGAGAGCTGACCTCAAACCCAAGAAAACACATGGTTGAAACAAGTCAACTAGTCTCTCAATGCTTTAGGTAATTCTCTAATTCTCCATCACAAGTTCTGGACTAGGTGTCAATCTGCATTGGTAGACGGATTTTCCTCATCTGGAAGTTTACTGTATCAATGAGATCACCAGTACAATCCCTTTTTCCATTAAATTAACATACAAGGGGAATGCCAGAGACTTGGATTCTTAATTAAGAATCTGTGAACTTGTGTTTTTAATTTGTTTTATAACTATTTCAATTTAATAGGGTCTTGGTGGCATTCAAATGTACTTTTAGAATACATTTAAAAACATGATTCTGAAAAGTTGTCTATAGATTTTACCGGAGTGATAAAAGGAGTTCAGGACAAAAAAATGATTAAGAAGGATTACTGTAGAGATTTTTAATCTGGATTTTGGGAAAATGTTTAATAAAAAATCTCATATTTTCTTGTAGAAAACATAGTGAGATGAAAATTAGCACAATTAACTGATAGCGCTATTAACTAGATATGGAACTGGTTGAATGACAAGACTCAAAGAAAAGTCACTTATCATTTTATGATAACTAAGAAGAGAATCTATGATAGTGTACCTCAGGTTGCTTGGCTCTGCACCATTTAACATTTTTGTCTTGGTAATGCTCTGAAGAGACTATTCCATTTCTCATTTCCATTTATGAGTTCAGTCCCCCAGAGCTAGAAGGATTTTGTAGGGTTTGGTGGTATTGTATTTCTAGTGATACAGCCCATGAGCCTTTACCTATGTGCTTTCCACTTATTGACTATCACTGATGTCATTAAGTTCATGGAATATGAAGAATGATAGTCTGGAGAAGAGGTGTCCAGGAGAACGTCACAATTTTCTTAAAGCTCTCAGAAAGTATTAAGGAAAATAAGTAGATTTGCTCTATTTCACCCCAAAGTGGAGAGCAAGGTCCAACTGTTGGAATTACAAAGAAGCAAATTTAGGTTTGAGAGAAGAAAACACTTCCTACTAATTGGAACGATCCAAAAATAGAAACGACTGTTTCAGTCAACAGAGGTTTCTTCCTTATAAGGAGTCTTCAAGCAAAGGCTGGATGACCACTTATCAAAAGCTGGTTGATCAGTTATTAGGAATTCATTTTGGTTTGCATTGAACTAGATACTAGGGGAGGAACATGTTGATAAAGGAAAATTGAAGATTATAAAAAAGAGAGGATGCTAGAAGGGACAAATTTGCAGAGAACTGAACAAATGGGATTAAAGTTTATACAGAGATATTGGTCTTGTTAAGGAGAATTATTACTCCCTAACTTGAATAAAAGAGGAGAAAGTTGGGGATGAGATTGAGAAGATTTGAGGTAGAAAAGTAGGAAGAAGAGGGAGCTCTTGATGGAGAGCTTTAATTTTCTTTGTTAAATGGAATAATATTTGTGATTTGTTTATCACAGTGTTAGTACATAGTATGTGCTATATAAATTGTAACTATTATTATTTTTATTATTATTATCAGGTGCAAAAGACTTACTTATATGAGGGCTCATTATGAGGTTATAGTATAGTAAGACTCCCAAATCTTTTTCATATATTGAGGTTATTTTCCTTGTATCTTGTTTGTGCATTGCTTTTTGTGTGTTGCCATCCCTGGTTGAAGAGAGTTCTTGAGAACAGAGATTCTTTTTCTTTTGTATCCCCACCACATAGTAGGTGCTTAATCAATGCTTATTAGCTGGCCAACTGAAACAGAATTGGAATTAAGGTCTTGGCTCCAAGTGCTCTATTCACAACACCATTGGTATCACACATACTACCCAACAAATTAAAATGTGCTTGTGAAATATTTAATAAAATAAAATAAATAATATTACATTTTAAAACTAAGTCAATATCAGCTCAGCAGGGGTACTTTAGTACAAATTAATGTTTCCCATTTTTATATGAGTTAGACATCTTTGTACTCTAAAAATAACTAAACCATCTATATGAAAGATGGGGAGGGGAATTACTTAAAAATAATGAAAAACTCAAGTATTTATTGAGCCCCTATTTTGTGCCCAACTCTATGACAAATGCTATAATGTTTGGGAAAGTATTTATTTCTTTGATATCACATTTACTCATTTTCCAAATATAACAGAAATGGAAAAATACCAAAATGCAACAACAATCAGTTAATTTCCACAATCTGTATTCCTTCTTTGTGGAGGGTTGCCTAGATCTTTTAAAATAAGCATGTTTTAATAATTTTATTCCCTCTTCAAAAGAAAATCTACTAAAGTGGGATTCATTTGCAAAATGTGCAAGAATATAAATTTTATAATAAATTCTTTCCAAAGTTCATTATGCCACATTATATGAAACTATCTTCACAAACTCAGGAGACTAAAACAGTAATAAATATTTCTTGTAGAACAACTTGCTCACAAAAACTCCTCAAAGTGTTGCCTTAGGAGATGATGAACTATTTATGATTGTGTGTCTTGCTAGGCTGTTACTGAGAAGAGAAGGGAGGAGTTACTTAGTTTTTTGCACTTAATATTATTTATATGTAAATTACATGTAAAGATGGTTTTCAATATTGATTTTTGTAAGATTTTGAGTTCCAAATTCTTCTCCCTTCCTCCTTTCCCTCCTCTCTCCCTGAAATAGGGATATAGGTTATACTGATATAGGTTTATAATCATGTTTAATCTATTTCCATATTAGTCGTGTTGTGAAAGAAGAATCAGAACAAAAGGAAAAAACACAAGAAAGAAAAATAAAATTTTAAAATAGGACACTGTATATGCTTCATTCTGCATTTAGATTCCATAGTTTTTCTATCCATTTTTCTAGATATGGATGGCATTTTCCATCATGAATCTTTTGGAATTATCTTGGATCATTATATTGCTGAGAAGAGGCAAATCTATCACAGTTGTTCATCCCACAATGTACAATGTTGTTCTAGTTCTACTCACTTCATTTAGCATCAGTTCATGTAAGTCATCCTAGGATTTTCTGAAATCCACCTGATCATCATTTTAAAAAAAAACATAGAATAATAGTATTCCATTATGCTCATATCCCACAATTTGTTCAAGCATTCCCCAATTGCTGGGTAATCCCTCAATTTCCAGTTGTCACCACAAAATAACAGATATGAGTATTTTTCTACATATGGGCCCTTTTCACTTTTTTAATGATCTCTTTGGGATACAGATCCAGGAGTGACGTTGTTGGATCAAAGATGCACACAGTTTGATACCCCCTTGAGCATAGTTCCAAATTACTCTCCAGAATGATTGGATCAGTTTGCAACTCCACCAATGTATTTGTGTGTGTGTCTTTGTTTCCATTTTTGTCCCATGAATTGGGAAACTACTTGAACACACTTCAAATAGAACTATACATAATCTTGGTATTTTGCAAAGAACCTGGGTTTGAAGTTCAAGGTCATAAGTTTGAATCTGGATCTTGTCACTTACTGCCCGTTGGGAACCTCTCTAAATTCTAGTTTTCTTTCCTGTAAAATGAATGGGTTAAATTATATATCTTTTGATATCTGGCTTCTAAAGCTGGGATCCCGTGATTCTAGCTAAAAGTTTTCTTTTAGCTCTAAATCTGTGATTCCACTACTTAATCAAACCCTTGACGACATTGCCATGCAGAGCATGACAAGCCCTCTAGGAGATCAGTGGAAGGAGATCAAGGAGCTGGGGATGGATGGATGAATAGCTTCCTAACAGCGGTGACCTTGAACAAGGCTTTGAACTATGGATAGAATTTGGTTTATTGTTATGACATCTAATGGCTTTTCCTCTTTTAAAGAGTCACTTAGGGAAATGAAACTGGGAGGGCTCTACCTGCCAAACAACTTATGTTAAGTGGCTTTTTTCTCACCAGTGGAGCTTTCTTTGCTTCTCTCTGGCACCCGCAGGAACCTGCTGCTTTCCAGGTTTCTGTTCTTTTTCCTCTACCAGTCTCCTGTTTCTCTAATGTCAGCTTCCCATTTTGCTAATGCCAGCCTCATCTCTCTTCCAAACTCTCACTAACAAGCAAAGTTGTTTCAGGAGAGAGGGAGCTAAATTTTCTCAGGTAATTGGCAAGTTGAATTACCCCCATGATGCGGTGAGTGTTTTTCCAACTAGTCCCAGGGAAAGAGAAGAAATCCAGTCCTGCACACCTGCTCACTAATCAGCATCTTTCCAAACGCCAGTAAGCAATCACAGCCAGCTAATAAATTGTCTTAGAGGTGGGGAACCATAGCAATTACTGATGGGGCTGAGGGGAATGAACCCTGACACAGAAGCACAGAACACTAAGAGAGTTCTTAGTGAGCTCCTCTGTACTTCTCACTAAGGCGCTGCTGCTGCCATTATGGTGAGCCAAGATCCTCAATTGCTGCATTTGGAGGTAGAAAAGAAGAGATATGGGAGTGTTATTGTGGAAGGAGGGAGATCTGGGTAACTATATGTTTTGGGGTGTTCAGGATTCAGGATAGTGGGATGGAGAAGAGCAAAACTGAGAAAGGAAGGGGAAAATTTGTATTTGTATTTTTGTATTATTTTTGTTACATATTTTTATTCTATTTGCTAATATAATAATAAATAAGTTATAATAATAATGTAAATGCTCACAACAGAACCAAGAAGACCTGAATGCCTCCGGTGCTTGCTAGTTGTGGGATGTTAATCAACCTTTCTGTGCCTTAGATTACTCTTAAAAATACTACTTAAAAATACAAAAATACTGTAAGTTGCATAGAAAGTACTTCATTGGTAGAGTTTTCTTATGTAGGTTTTCCTTAAATTGAAGAGCAAGTGTAATCCCTCTCCCCTAAAATAATAGTAATAGTTAATATTTAGAGTGTTTAAAGTTTGCAAATATCTCACCTCTTAAAGGAAGAGAAGCACTATCCCTTTCATTCTCATTTATCAGAGGAGGAAACTGAGGCTCAGTGACTTACTTAGAATCACATGGTAAATGTCTGGAGATTGAGGAAAAGATTCAACCCTATGTTTCCCTGAACTGTAGTTCCAACAGTCCATTTACTTAGAACACTGGACTTGGAATCTGAAATGAGGGTTCAAACACAGCCTTAGATAATTACTAGCTATGTAACTCTGGGCAGGACACTTAACCCTCAGCTTCAGTTTCCTTATTTGTAAAATAAAGACAGTAAACTAAATATCTCCCCCTACCATGAACTCTGCCATAAAATAGGGACATATTAGCACCTCTATTTTAAGGTTCTTGTGAGGATCAAATGGAATAATGAATGTGAAACACACTGGAAACCTTCAAGTGTCTTTTGTTGTGTCTATTTTTAATACTGGAAGCAGCTAGGTGGCTCGGTTGATAGAGTTCTGGGCTTGGAATAAGGAAGACATGAGTTCAAATCTGGTCTCAGACAGGTATTAGCTGTCATCCTGGGCAAGTCACTTAACCTTTGTCTTAATCCACTGGGGAAGGAAATGACAAATCTTATATCTTTAACAGAAAAACCTCAGGGACAGCATTTGTGTGCTGCATGGGGTCATGAAGAGGCAGACATGACTGAACAACAGGAATTCTTAATATTATGCTATCCTGCAGAAAATAAAAGTAAGAGTATGTCACTGAGAATGAATGCAAAAGTATGACATAGTCCTTTAAGAATATTGTTTGCTAGGAGAGCTAAACTCATAGTAAGTTCAGGATAACCAAAGGTTTTGTTTTTCTTTCCCTTTTTCTTAAAGCTATACTGTATTGGGGTAGAGAGCAAAATTAAAGACAGAATTGGGCAGCTGCTCAGGGTGCATGCTGTGATGATTAATGACAGAGAAAAGACAGAGCTGCTCTCTTTTCATTTCATCTCTGTTTTCTCTGCCAAAGATAGTGACTTTTGGACCAGAAAGGACAAATGGCTAATAGAGAGCTGATAGCTAAGATAAGTAGGGAGATAGGGAGCATCTTGCTGCTCAGGATAAGTTTAGATCTCTAGGCTTGGATGGATTGCATTTCAGGATCTTGAAAGAAATGGCAGAGGGGATTGATGAGCCAACGTCCGTCTTCCTTTACAAATTGTAGAAAACAAAAGCAAAATGCTATAGGATCAGGGAAGGGCAAATAGCCTGATTTTCAAAATAGGAAAAAGACACAACATGATTAATATGGAAATATGTCTTGCATGACTGAACTTGTATAACCTATATAAAATTGCCTGCCATCTTAGGGAGGAAAGAGGAGAGGGAGTGAGAAAATTCAGAACTCAAAAATTTTTTTAAAAAGAGAAATGTTAAAAATGGTTTACATTGAATTAGAAAAATGATGAACAGAAGCAAGTTTGCAGAGTAGAGGCAGGGAGCTAAATTTTTAATCCTGATGTAATTCTAGAATACATTTTTAAATTTTATATTTGTTTTAAGATTTTATTGAAATTTTGTTTTTTACATCACCTTCATTTTTGACTATGCTATCCCTCTTCCTTCTATTTCCCCTGTGAGCTATCTCCTCTAAGAAAGAATGAAAAAAAGGAGAAAAAAACAGGTAAATAAAATTAACCAGCATATTTACGAATCTGACAGTTTATACAATGCTTCGTTCTCATAGTCCCTCAACCTTTCTAAAAAAGGGAGGGAAATGCATTTTCTTATCTCTTCTTAAGGGATAAAATTCTTCATTATAGCATAGTATTCAGGGTGTTTGCGGTTTTCATTGTTAATGATGATGATGTTTCCATCTACACTGAGAAAGTCATTGGGGGCAGCTAAGTGGTACAGTAAAGAGAGCATTGGGTATCTAGTATGGAAGACTTGCATTCAAATCCAGCCTCAGATACATATAATTGTGTGACCCTAGGAAAGCCACTTAAACTGTTTGCCTCAGTTTCCTTATCTGTAAAATGAGGATAATAAGAACGCTTACCTTCCAGGGTTGTTGTATGGATCAAATAAGATAATAATTGTAAAGTGTTTAGCTAAGGGGCAGTCATGAAGAAAGTGTCATATGAATGCTATTTCTTATTATTCTTATCAGCATAATGATTTCTTGGTTTGCTTACTTCACTCTGTGTCAGTTCATATAGGTCTTCCCAGGCTTCTCTGAATTGTGTATATTAATATAAACATACAGTTCAGGGATACTGCATTACATTCATATAACACTATTTAGTCATTCTCAAATCAGTGGATTTGGAAGTGATTGAGAGTCTGGAGGAGCCTTCTAGATTTTTGTTTGCAAAAACCTTCCAGGAATCTTGTGTAGTTCTGTGCTGTTACACACACACACACACACACACACACACACACACACACACACACACA
>JAJPUD010014016.1:28343-42095 GCA_023553655.1 Myrmecobius fasciatus | reverse complement strand
CTCGGAACTACGTCCAAATTCCCCTTTCATAAGAGTTGCTCAAGTTTGCTGAGAGATGGGGTATGGTACGAAGTGTTTGACTTCTCTTTTTTAGCGGCTGTTGTTTGGAAAAGGTCTCTCAGGTCCAAGATCCCCGCTTTAAAATCGTACTTCTGTATGGGGGAGAGCAAAGAGGGTGGCGGGGAGAAGGGGGGAGGAGAAGAGAGGGAGAAAAGGGGAGAGGGACAGAGGATAAAGGAGGGTGGAAAGGAAAGGGAAGGGAAAAAGAGGAAGGGGAAGAGAGAGACGGGGGAGAGAGAGAGAGAGAGAGAGAGAGAGAGAGAGAGAGAGAGAGAGAGAGAGAGAGAGAAACTTTGAGTGATCCATACAACCTTGTAGTCTTGGATAATCCCCTCTTACCACTCCCTCCTACAACCTACAAAGGCTAAGTACCCTTATAAATTCCCATTATCCCCTGGTGATCATTTGTAGCCCCCTTTCAGTACTTTGACTGACTGAAAAGATCCACTATTGTTTGTCCAAGTATAGTACGGGAGGTGGAGGGAAGGAGAAAAGCTTCCCAAGTTCAAAACCTCTGAATTTTGACTGAGATCATTGATACAGAATTATAAAGAGGCTTATTGAAGACCAAGTAACCAACTCAATCTGAAACACGAGAAAACCTTGGCTTAGAGAATTTAGATAATTTGTTCAGAGTCATACAGGCAGGTAGTTAGTGGTAAAACCAGAAAAAAAAAATGCCACAGATCCAGGAAAATGGACAAAATGGAGTTTTGTCTTGTCTTTCCCCTAACCGCAAAGCATGAGGGATGGATGGTCTCACGAGCCATTAGGAGATAGAATAGTGTTGTGAACTGATTCAGCCATTCTGGAAAACAATTTGGAACTATGCCCAAAGAGCTTATTAAACTGTACATACCCTTTGATCCAGCAGTACTGGGCTTGTATCCCAAAGAGATCATAAAGGAGGGAAAGGGGCCCACATGTGCAAAAATGTTTGTGGCAGCCCTTTTCATAGTGGCAAGGAACTGGAAACTGAGTGGATGCCCATCTGAATAAGTTATGGTACATGAATGTTATGGAATATTATTGTTCTGTAAGAAGTTACCAACAAGATGATTTCAGAGAAGCCTGGAGAGACCTACATGAACTTATGCTAAATGAAGTGAGCAGAACCAGGAGATCATTGTACACAGCACCAGCAAGATTATACCATGATTAATTCTGATGGACATGGCTCTCTTCAACAATGAAATGATTCAGGGGAGTTCCAATGGTCTTGTGATGAAGAGAGCCATCTGTGCCCAGAGAAAGGACTGTGGGAACTGAGTATGGCACAACATAGTATTTTCATTCTCTTTGTTGTTGTTTGCTTGCTTTTTGTTTTCTTTTTCATCCCCCCGACCTGATTTTTCTTGTGTAGCACAATAAATGCAGAAATATATATAGAAGAATTGTACATGTTTAAATATATTGGATGGGGGTGGGATGGGAGAAGGGAGGGAAAAATTTGGAACATAAGGTTTTACAAAGGTGAATGCTGAAAATTTTCTATCCATATGCTTTAAAAAGAAAAAAAGTTTTAATAATAAAAAATTTTTAAAAATTGAAAGAGTGAGGAAATGCAGCAAAGTATGAAAGGAAGAACCAGGAATAATTTGTCTAGACCATTGAATCTGCAAAGGGGAATTACATAATTACATATTATATAATTATAATGACATATAATAAAAATAAAGTTGGAAAACAAAAAAAAAGGAGATAGAAGTTATATAGTGGAATTTCATCCTCACTGATGAGCAAGATCTGCAGTCCTCATCTCCCAATCTAGTTGCCTGTTCCTTGACCAACAAATATTCAAAAACAGTCAAAGTAGCAAATAGAAACCCTTTGTGGGACGCAAATGGTGATAACTCAGAGGCATCCAGAGAAAACAGACTTCTATTATTATCAATTCTACTCTCAACTTTCCTCAACCCTCCTAGATCATTTTTGTGAATGTGTCTCTTGGAAATGGAGAAATACTGACCAGCTCTCCCTTGTTGGAAGTGAGATTCATTTGAGAAGCTGTTAACTGAAGCTTAAAAGGCTGAAAAAACTACCTCTTCAGCAAGAGGTTTAAAATAAAGTTGGAATTTTTGGCAAAGTTGAAAGGGTCCTGCAGTTGCAACCCCCTACTTACCCATCCACCCTCCCACTGATTCTCTCGGGTATGGTATATGAATGTTATGGAATATCCCTGAGGAGTTGAATTTTCTAGGACATTAATTTCTGAGTTCCATTAAGCTTCTTTGGCCATTTGTCCCTTACCCATTTCTATTTTGAACTTCCATCGATTCCTTTCTCTGGCTCACCCTGGCTTCTTTGTCTACTAGGAGGGACAACTGGATCAATCCTTCATAGATCAGCACTCAGATCCTTCACCTTCCCAGAAACACATGACTAAATCACAATGCTGAGGTGAGAGACATCCTATTAGAACATCCAGAATGGGCTGAGGATAGGGGATGAGGAATAAAGAGAAGGGATCAGTAAACAATCATTTCTAAAATACACTTTTTGTATTAGATGCTAGGAATACAAAGAAAAAAGTTTCTGCGCCTCCCCTGCCACCCCCCCCACCCCGGACGTCTTGAAAAACTTGCATTCTAATAGGATAAAGCAACAAGATATAAAAGAGCATACGGTCTAAGTGAGAGGATCATACCTGTTTGGGTCATGGACATTTTGGGAAAGCTAGTGAAATCTAAGGACTCCTTTGAAGAACAATACTTTCAAAAATTCATATTTGAAGAGAAGGCTCAATTTCAGTTAGACTTTGGTTGCAATTTGGTATCTATCAGAATACAGACTGAAAAGTAATGAAAATTTATGCATGCTTGGTATAGGCAATCATGGAGAAAAGCTATGGAGGACTTGGACTGTTTAAAATATGCCTCTTTTCCCAGTTTACAGATAAAAAAACTGAGGTGGCTAAATCAAGGTTACCCTGAAAGCCAAAAGCTAAGGTCAGAGCAAAGACCAAGATTAGATTCCCAGAGGGGAACTAGATTTCCAAAGAGGAGAATGTCTTGCCATACACTCACTGGCTTCTCTTTTTCTTTTCATTCTAGACCATAAGCCTAAAAATTAACTACAATCCTTTTGCAATGGCCTTTAGAGAAAACCCCCATCTTGAAGAAAGCTTGAAGTAAGTACTTGTGAGACTTGATTCCTATTTTGTGCTTCCCTTTCTTTGTCCACCAGACTCTACTCAGCTTTACCCAGAAATTTCCTCTACCTTCTCCAGGACTCTGTGTGTTGAGGCTCTGAACAAAGGGGAAAAAACTGGTTGTTTAGAAAAAGACCCCTGTAACTCTGAAGCTGGTAAGAAGGGATAGGAATCCTGGAAGATTATATTACCTTTAATTATACCTTTTTTCCTTCTCCTCTCTCCTCAAGGAATCCTCCAGCAGTAGAATCCAGTGCCAATCCCTACTCTGACCTAGTTACGGATGACTATAGCTGTCCCCAAGAGGTCAAGCTAAGAATAAGGTGTTCCAGACTTCCTGGTATTTTATCCCAGTTCCCCCAGCTACCCTTGGAAGATACTTATGACTCTACTAATAGCAGCAGCACCATCCTGCCCTTTGACCAGGATGAAATGAACCCTGAACTTCTGCCCTCCACTTCTCCATATGCCATGTTTTATGATACCAGTCAGGATGCTGTGGTCCCACTATGGAAGTGGTCAAATTCGCTCTTATGGAACTCCAAGGGCAACAATATGGAATGCCCTCAAAGCTCACAGACATATTAGTGAAACCCAGAAAAAGGAAAAGCCCTCAAGGGGAATTCAACATCTATCTTTAAGTCAGATTATGATGATTAAACCAGGGTGAAGTAGACTCTAGGAAGAAATGTTTGTCTATTGATAATTTGTCTATTGATAATTCAGGGAGGGATGCCATGTGTTCAGTATGGAACAACCAGGAAACAATAGGACACATAAGGATTGGTTGATCATCCATAGGAATGTTTTTCTCTTGATTCTGAGATTAAGATGCCCCCTTTTGGGTGTCCAGTAAATGTAAATAATCTCTTTTCCTAATGCTTATAATCCTGCTTTGGGAGAGCATTTTGTTCAGAGTAAGTAGGGACACACACAGGATTCTTTTTAAGTCAAAGTTTTATTTCACCAAAGCAGGTAGGTCAAATAGCATGGGTAACTAAGGGAAGAAAGCTGATGTACCATAAATTCGACTCTAAGCCATGTTAGGAATACTATGGCTACCAAAAACAGAATCTTTTTCAGAGAGTAACTTAGCCACGGGCCGGTTAAAAACAGTTAATCAAAACTGTAACTTCGTTGCCTGGGCTCAAAGAACAGTTTACGAAGCAAGCGTTCCATCTGTGGGCCCAGCAAGTCTAAACATACTAATGTTAATGATTTTTAGAAAATGTTTTTATTATTAATTTTCATAAACTAGTCAAGGGTCCCCTGGGAGTTAGGATCAGCATTTCTTCTACAGTCTTTCATCCCATTTTCTCCTTCCCTGTCCCCTTTTTCCACTCCTTCTCCTTCCCATCTTTCCCCAATCTACTCCTCCCTTCCTATCTTTTTTCCTTACTTTAAATATCAGACCTTTCTCTGCCTGGGACTCTCCATATATTCCTATTATTCCAGTTCTGAATGACCCTATAGCCCACTTCATGGAAACCATGTTTCTACCCCTGCTCCCATGATGGTCCCCTTCAATACTAAGAATCCAAATTTATGAAGCCCTGAAATCTGATTAAGGATTCCTGATGTAAATAGTCATTTCTCTTGATCCTCATATCTGCTCCCCCAAAAGTCAATAGAAGGAATGGTGTCTGTGCCCTTCATACTCCTCCTTGACCACACTCATATTTCCCTGGCACTGCCTCTAAAATTGAACTTATTTTGGATGTTTTTGTGTGGGTGCCAAGGGAAGTTTGGAAAGGGAGGGAGGAAACTCTCATCCAGGTCACTTAATTCATTTTTTACTAATCAAGTTTATCAAAATATTCTAGATGTCTTTTAATAGCATATGAGTGCTTTTCTTCCTAAGAGAATGGGCATCCTGGAATAGCTGAAATGGTAGATGGAGGCAGGGTGGAATAAAGGTAGAGGTGAGAGTTGACTCACCTCTAATTTTAGAACAATGTATGCTCTTGTGCAATTATCAACTATGATTAACTTAGCTCTTCTCAGCAATACAGTGATCCAAGACAATTCCAAAACACAATGGAAAATGCTGTCTACATCCAGAAAAAGAATTGATGGAGTCTGAATGCAAATTTAAGGAGACTATTTTCACTTTTTTTGTGTTTTTTTTTCAAGATTTTTTTCCTTTTGTTCTATTTCTTCTTTTACAACACGACTAATATGGAAGTATGTTTTACATGATTGCACATGTATAACATATCAGATTACTGTCTTGGAGAAGGAAAAGGTAGGAAGGGGAGGTGAAAAATTTAGAACTCAATCTCTCAAAAATGAATATTGAAAATTGTTTTTACATGTAACTGGAAAATATAACATGCTATTGCAATTTTTTTAAATGATGGGAAGAAAGAAAAATGTGTTTTTTAAAGAAGCCATTTGTTGTTCAGGATATAAAATGTCAATATTTTTGGTTTATTATTTCTTTTAATAAACTTGGAAAACACTGCTTGTCTCAGTATAAAGGGAATTGAAGGTCAGTTGGGTACAGGGAACTGATGGTACAATTTGAGCTCTCCTAGAGTCATGGGGAAAACCAATTCCCAAAGAGAAGGTGTGACTCCCCTTGGGAAGTGTAATACATTGGAACAAGCATCAGGCTCTAATTTCCCTGTCCCCAGGCTTTCTTTCTCTGGTTCTGGGTGCAGCCTTCTAAGCTGTCTCACCTCTGATTGGCCACAGAGAGCTGAACTAGGCCAACTGTGTCCTCCCTTCCCTGCCTCCCCTCTTTAGCATTATTGCTTCAATAACTGGGAGCCAAGGCTATGATAAAGCAGAGCTGTGATTTCTGTCTGGGAAGCAACATGAGAAGGATTGTTCTTTGTTCTTATCCTGCCCATGGCCCTGAGGTCCAAGAGATAGTAGGCTCATGGTGTACACTCATAGGTTCGAAAACTGGAGAGTATCTTTAGAGATCCTAGAGTCACAATCTTAAAATAATAACTGAGGTTTACATAGAGCTCTGAGATGGGCAAAGCCAGGTGTCATAGTGAATAGAACTCTGTGCTTGAAGTGGAGAAGACTACTCCAAAAGGGAAGTTCAAATCTGACCTCAGATGCTTACTAATTGTGTGACCTTGAATAAGTCACTTCACTCCTGCTTGCCTGTAGTTTCTCAACAACAAGATGGGAAGAAATAATGCAACCTACCTCCCAAGGTTGTTGTTAGAATCAAATTATGGCAACAATTATAAAGCTCTCAGCACAGGACCTGGCATAGAGTACTTGCTTATTAAATGCTCATTTCCTTCCTTTTACAACAATCTTTGGAGGCAAATCCTGTAATGGATATTATTTTCCCCATTTTACAGATCCAGCAACAGGGGTTTGAACCTAGGTATTCTGTGTGTCCCACTATGTCACAAGCAGGGATATGGGATGTTCTCCCCACCTATTAAGAATCCCTATGTATAAGGCATATGGACATGGAACTGGACTCTAAATCCAAAGTCCATGGGTTTTAATTATGGAATTGGAGAGGGGTTAAAAAAAGACAACAGAAATCTGGGACTGCCTTTATTGGAGTTCAGAAAATCATGGCATTTCACCTTAAAACAGAGAGGGCCTGAAAAGAAATAGTTCCCATGGAGGAGGGACCCAAGATCCCAAGACCATTTATGAAGAAGACTGCTTGCCTGCAAGCAGCTTCTGTATCCCTTTCCCAACCATGTGCACACACGTGTGCACGTACACACACACACACACACACACACACTCCTGTCCTAACCCCACCTCTGACTCAGATGCTACCAAGCTCATGTTGGCAGCCACACTCACTTCTCAAAGCTAACACAAAAGTGTCGGTGGTGGAGTCCGGGGACAGCAAAAGCACATCAGCACTGCAGATGTGGGGGAACAGCCAGTGAAATGGTTGAGGACAAGGGGCTAAAAGTAGAAATGGTGAAGGGATGTTGGCAACAAAGGGAGGTGCAGCAATGCAGAGGCTGAAAACAAGAACTGTCCCCATCACAGCCAAATCTGGAAGGATTTTTTGGAGGGGAGTTGGTGGAGAGGGTCACGGGGAAAAGGTCACAGTCACAGAGTCCTTTATGTCCAAGGCACTGGATGAAACAACAGCAGATGGAAAGTTTGAAGTCTCCCTCCCATAAGCCAGTGTGGGAAAGCAAAATGGTATGTGAGAAGACAAAGATACATCTTACATGCCTGTTGCTGGTACAAGACCAGGATGGGGAGACACCACAGGCTTGTGATCCCCCCCTCAAAAAAAAACCCCACATGATGGGATCCAGTTCCTCTGGCCTGCAGAGGAAATGAGCAACAGGCTAGCCCGTTTGTCTCCAGGGAAAGGAGATGAATGTTCTGCCCCATTCCATGCATCCAAAGTGCTGCAAGGCAATAGGAGGGAGAAGTAGCACACTGGCCTTGAGGAGCGCTTAAAGGTCTCTGCATCCCCTCTAGGAGCCATGGTTACCAGAGCACAGCCCCATCCAGGTTCCCATAGCCAGGCTCAGCCCTCAGTCTCCAGTAGGTATTATTGGTGACCCACCACTCCTTTCCATTGCCATCTGTCTGCCTCCTGCAGGAAAAAGAGAGAGACATGAGAGACAACCAATAAGTTCTTCCCAAATCTTCCCCCCCCCCCCATTCTGAGGTTTTGGAAAGCTTTCTGCAGGTCCAGCTCTTATTGATCTCTGTCTAGGTGACCCAGAGGATCTGGAATAGAATTGGGGGAGGGGAAAGGCATCAGGACAGGAGGAGGGAGAGGTCCAGGGAGGTAGGGCATTCTTTGGGCACCTGAAGAATCGAGCCTGATGAGTAATGTTGTTCTCCTCCATCACTTTGCGGCGGTCTCGCTGGAGCTGTTCAATCCTCCGTTTTTGGGATTCAGCAGCCTGAATATTTCCTTCCTCTAGATACCTGAATGATCCAAGTTCAATCAGTAACACCTCTCCAATCCAAGACTGAAGTGACCTCCCTCCCACCTACTTCGGCTGCCCTCGACACTCCCTCTGGAGAGATTCTGGCAGTTTCACTCCCCAAGGGAAAGCTCTCCTCTCTGGACACGTATAAGGAGGAGTTTATGAGGGCTTTGCCTTCTGTATCACTGAAGGGAGCATCAGGGGCCCCAGAGCAGCAGAGACTTTGCTCAGCCAGATGCCCTACAGCAGGGAAAGCAGACAGTCCAGAGATGTCTGACCTCTGATCTGGCCGAAGCCGTGTATCAGTGGAGGGCAGAGAGCGCTTCAGCTCAGCTGTCAACTCATTCAGCTCCAGGGCAAACTGCGTAAAGCCAAAGTTCCTCTCATGGTCTTGAGGCATCAGGTCTGGGAGTGAAAGGGGGTTAACTTGATTAGAATTGGAGGAAGGATGGCCAACAGAGCAAAGACCTCAGCATACATCTCTCCTCACTAGTGGCTCTGAGTATTGTTTCACTAACCCCACTTCACTGAACAATGCCATAGCTAGAGAAAACTATGGAGAAAAAGCCATCATCCTTATTGTGAATCAAATAAATCTGACCCAGTAGGCATAAAAAAGTGAACAGAACCATGCCCCCACATCTCCTCTTTTCTCCGCAGCCCCTTCTCTTACTCGGTTTCCAGATGCATTGGCCACCAGGTGGGGGCCCTCGGTAAAGCCCCTCATGCCACTTGCCAAAGAGTCGGTGGATGACGCGCCCATTTCTGCTGAACACAGCTCCTTGCACCTCATGTACACTGGAGCTCCAATATTTCGCCTGGAAGTGGGAGTAAAGGGAAGAAGGAGGTGGTAAGCCCAATGAGTAGATTCCATTGCTCCAACATGAATTTAGAAAAGCAGGAACAGGGTGGAAAATCATCCTACCTTACAGAAGGTGATCTTGCAGTGGCAGGAGCTGTCCTGAGTGTTTCGAATGAGCACCTCTCCATAATGTTCAATCCAGCGCTGGCCACTTAGGATATTGTGGATACAAGATGTTACCTTGTTCCACTCAAAGTGGTCCCCAAACCTGGAGGAAACAGTGCACAAGACAGTTGGGATTGATCGGTGGATGAGGTCACAGAAAATAGCCAGTCTCCTAGCCCAGCTGCTTAGGTTTGGTCAAAGCTTTTGACACAGAAATTTCCATATGTCCGGGATTCATCAGTATGGGTTGTCCTGTCAATCTCCCATCCACTGACCTGAAATATAGCCCTTCTGTGACTTAGTAAATATTCCTCAACAGCTGCTATCGCTGCAAAATTCATACCCCTGTGGCCAATCTACTGATGAGAACCTCTGAATCTTACCAGGCTGATCCTTGGACAATAAACATACAGTTCATTTAAAGGCCTGGACTTGAAACTTTGCCAGAGACTATGTTCTACTGGCTCATCTTTGGAGAGCCCACTCAGGATGAAACGCCAGTACAGGGGCTTCATACCCTTTCACCTAATAACCCACCTTTATTTAGCTATTTTGTACAGGGTGCTTTCCTTATAACATCCTTGGGAGTTAGGTATTAAAAGTAATATGAAGCCATTTTACAGATGAGGAAAATGGAACCCAGAGACCTTAAAAAAAACTGGCTCAAGGGGAAAGAGCTGGGTATTTGAAACCCAGAATTTCTGACAACTGAGTCTAGAACTCACTGCATTGAACTGTTTCTCAGGGCAAGTTAGGCATTCTCATCTGGATTTTCACTGTTCCCTCATTTTCCATCCCTCTTTGTGCCCTGTCCCTCTCCTTCATGTTCCCATGATACCTAGCCTATAAAAATTTGTAGGCTCATCCTGGTTAACAAACTTGAGCAAGGACCACTCACCGGGGAAGTCTGACATTCACAGTCCCCACAGGCACGATCTCCAGGGATTTCCCCCAAAATTTGTTCTTCCACTTCATATCTAGATTAGAGAAGAAGAAAGCAGAAGGGAAGTTGGAGAGAAATTCCTTCTGGGTTGCAACTCTGCCATGACATTCTCATTTAATTCCTAAGGGCTTTCATCCCATCCCTGCTCTCCCATCCCTTCCCCTTCCTGCCCATCCACATATCCTCCTACTCTCACCTTGCCAGAAGATAAAGTTATCTGACTCGGCATGACAAGCAGATATGGGTGGATGGTGGGAAACCTGGAACAGAAGACAGTAAGATTATTTCTGGGTTGCCTTTAAGGCTCTTCTAGCACCCCTTTTCCTCACCCAGTCAAATCACCTGATTTCTACTTCTTTCCATATTTGACCTCCCTTATTTTATCATAATATTTATTTTTGTTTTTATTTTATTATTATATTTATTTTGAAACACCCTCTTAATGTCTATTTACACACACACACACACACACACACACACACACACACACCCACCAATGAATATTAAGGAAAAGGAATGCCCTTAATTATGAATGAAATCAGAGGTATGGTTCCTCCCCATAAAAAGATAAAATAAAATTATGTCTATATATCTATACAGGTACATTGGAAGAATTTCCTCAAAGAAAATTCCCCATACCAATAAATTTAAACATATATGCATACATTATATTCCCAAATTTTTAATATCAGTTTTAAGATTTCTGATGAACACTGTATAAATGTATGAATGAATGGCTACATGTATGCGTGTATCTTTACGTATTGAATATCTATGGATGTATGTATATAATTTTCCTGGGTCGCTCCAAATTCTCCAGTTCTGGTCCATATCCTCTCTCTCCGCCCAAGCCACACACCTGCTCACTAATGAATCGGAAGCCTCGGTCTGGTCGCTCACACTCATAGGTTTCTCCCAGAACAGGATTGAAAGGTTTGCATCCGGCCCGATGATAAGTAGAGGAATAAGCAGAGACAGCAAAGGCTGCAATGTATAACTGGAAAGGGTGGCAGACTTGAAAGACCCTTTAGTCAGATTGGGGACGGGTGGGGAGGGGGGACAGAGAAAGGGAATCCCTGCCTACTACCACCCAACCTCCTTTTCCCCCGTCCCCACCTTCTCTCTGCAGACTGGGATACCCAAGAAGGGCTTGGGCAGGTCGTGAATGGGACGAAGGCATCTTGGAAGAGTGAACACTAGCCCTAAGCAAGTATGAGACTCGGAACAAATCTTTCACACGGGCTCTGAGACTCAGCTTCCTCTTCTGGAAAAGGAGGGGGCTGGACTCGGAGCGCTAATTCAGACGCTCTAGGATTCTTTGTAGGGGAATAAACTGGGGCGCGGGGGCGGAAGCTGATCCCCAGCGCGCCACGGGGCCGCGGAGGAGGCGAAGCGAGGCGAAGCTCATACCATGCGTTCACAGGGGTCCGGCGTACGGCTCGCCTGGTCCAGCAGGTTGCTATACTCGAGCTCCTCGCAGAGCCGCTGAAGTGTGTTGAGGGGCTCGTTGAGCTGCACGGGCATGGATACCTTGGACAGGTCTTTGCCAATGTTGTTACGCAGGATATTCCACAGGCTCACATCGGTTCCGGGACCGCTGGCTGCTGGCAGGCAGCGTCGCCGAGCTGGGAGCCCGGCTCCTCTTGGAATACAGCCACCTGGCTCCCCCCGCCACACCCCCAGCCGCATCAGCAACACGTTCCACGCCCTGTACCGCACACACTGCACTGCGGGGAGGCGCTATCCTACTGCGGCACTTCGTGCGGGACCGGGCAGATGGCACCTACTCTAGGTAGCCTCCATCCCCAGCATTCCCCTTTCCTGAAGCAGTTCAATCTCCTGGAAAATCTGCCCATGTTTGAGGGGACTATCCTGATTGTGGGCCCTGGCGCATACCCGCTTCACCCTTCCTTCACCAGTCCTGCCCCCGCCCCGAGTCCCCTCTGTCTTTGAGTGTTTATAGTCCTTCCCCAAGGCCTCTGAGCTCCTAGATACAGGAGGCAAAAAGAACAGAAAGATAAAGATCCTACCCATCATCTTTCTTTAAAAAAGGATAGCCGGGGCAGCTAGGTGGTGCAGTGGATAGAGCACCAGCCCTGAAGTCAGGAGGACCTGAGTTCAAATGTGATCTCAGATACTTAACATGCTCTAGCTGTATGACCCTGGGCAAGTCACTTAACCTCAATTGCCTCAGCAAAAAGCAAAAACCAAAATAATTAATTAATTAATTAGAAAAATAAAAAAGGATAGCCAACCCCCTTCAGTCCCCTGAACTAAACGTCTTCCCCATTGTTCCTCCGGCTTTCTCTGTCCCATACCCCAGGGCTGGCACCTTTCTGGCAGTGCTCAGAACTCCCGATGTCCAGCACCTCCTCCGACAGGCTTGTGGTGACTTCACTGGTGCAGGACTCTTCCTCTGAGCCCTAGGTGAGAGGAAGGTGGTACTTCTCTGGGGGCTCTGGAGTGTATACTCAGGCCTCTGGTGGAAGGGGAACTAGAAGGTTTGCCTTTGGGGTGGGAAAGGGGAAAAGATGCCTCTGAGCCTCGGACATCTATCTGCTCAATGGCTTGGTTGGAGAGGAAAGCGTGCCCGGTTGACTAATGAGAGGAAAACATAGGCAGGAGGCCTTAAAAGAATCCATAAACTCAAAATCCTTGAAACCCACTCTAGTTCTGTGGGTCCCATTCCCTGCCACCCTAGGGCCTCCCTCCCCTCTCACCTCATTCTCTGAAGAGCTGGCAGAGAGAAAAACCTCACAGGCATCAAAGAATTCCGTGTGGGAGTCAGCCAGGGACAGGACACTTCGCTGGGAGAGCTGGGGGGTTAGCTCTCGACCTTTCATGTACAGAGCCTCCTGCTGCAGAAGTCAGAAATTAGTATTAGGGCTGAGCACGCTGTATGCTAAATTCGACTGGACTGCTTGAAAGTCCCAAATGAAATATGTAACCGATTGCTTGCTTTCTTTGGGGAGAAGGGAGGTAAGGGAGGGAAAGAAAAAAAATTTGGAACACAGTTTTACAAAAAAATGAATATTGGAAACTATCTTTATGTGTATATGGAAAAATAAAATACTATTGAAAAAAATTAAAGAGAGAAAAAAGAAAGTTCCAAGTGATGAGAAAAGGGAGAAGGATGGAACAGAATGGCTTTAAGTCCTCTGACATTTCCCTTTAGAAAAGAAATAAGAAGTCCCTCTCCCTTCTCATTCTATGATACATTCTAAGTGAAATCTTGCAAATAAAAGATAAATTGGGGGTGGGGTGGGAAAAATGGGGAAAGAGACAACGAACTAGGATTGCTAGGTTACACATATTCTGGGCTTTAGTTTCTCTCTGGACATGAAAAGTAAAAGTGAGCAGAAGAAAGTTGAGGGAAAGGATTTCCAGGGACCTCACTCTGATACTTCTTACCTCTTCAGGATTGAGGGAACTAAAGGAGTCAGCTGTGGTGTCAGAGGAGATGGACAGGGTGTGGGGGCGTCTCTGGCCAGTTGGAACCTCAGAGACCTGTAGGGAGAGGCATGGGAAAACCTCAAGGCTAATGGTGAGGTCTAATTCATGGACTACATAGTCCCAGTCCCACCAGCCTCACATACCACCCCTTCCTGCCAGCACAAGTCTAGGTATCCCTTGGTTCACATAGTTTATAACCATCTATGGTTACAATACCCAGATATGTACACCTAGTATTCTAGTCACCCAGTCCTACCAGCCTATCTCAGCTTCCCAGGTCCTT
>JAJPUD010014016.1:0-25143 GCA_023553655.1 Myrmecobius fasciatus | reverse complement strand
TCTCTGTCTCTGTCTCTGTCTCTGTCTCTGTCTCTGTCTCTGTCTCTCTCTCTCTCTCTCTCTCTCTCTCTCTCTGTGTCTCTCTGTCTCTCAGTGTCTCTGTGTCTCTGTCTCTCTCTGTGTGTCTCTCTTTCTCGGTCTCTCTGTCTCTCTCCTCCCCCCTCCTCTTCTTCCTCCTTCTCTTCTTCCTCCTCCTCCTCTTCTTCCTCCTCCTCTTCCTCCTCTCTCCTCTCCTTGTCTCCTCTATTTCTCCCTCTTCTCTCTCTGTGTCTGTGTCTGTCTCTCCACAAAACCTTTTTACTGGGGAGTGAGGAGCTCCTCCCCTTACCTTGTGCCAACCCTTCAGGGGCCACTTCCTCTTCTTGAGCAAATGACCTTCTTGCCTCTCTGGTTGGGTTCCTTCTGTCCCCAATCTTCCCTGTGGTTCTTCCACTACTTCCCATAGTTCCAACCCCTGGAGGCAAAGGAAAGCTTCCTGGGGAGATTTCTCAGAACCCAGGGCCTGCTCCCTGGTGTGTCCCTTCCTCCCTCCCTCTGACGTTATCCCCGACCCCTCATTGGCATGACTGGGTTGAGGGCTCTCTACTTTCCCCTTCCCAGTGCTAACAGCAGACCCTCGGACCTGCTGGGCGATGTACTTAGAAGTCTGGCTGCTGTGTGAGAGGGAGGGAGCAGCAGCCCGACGAGGAGAGCCAAAGTCCCCTTCCTGGCTATACATTCGGGGGGATGAGGAATTGTCTGGTCGGAGCAGGGAGGAGAGGGAAATGTCACCTAATGGTCCTGAGACTGGCCTGGAGTAAGAGAAAGATCATCTTGGATAAGTCACCTTCTTCCTTCACCTCAAGCCAGCCGCAAACCCTCCAGGGAAATAGAATACTGACCCTCAGCCCGCCATCTCTGGGACCCAGCATCACCTTCCACCAAACTACCACCTCTGCCCCATTTTCCCAGCTCCCTGCCAACTCCTGACCCCAAGTTAGAGAAGGGGAGTTAAGAATTTGTGAACAAGCTGATTCTAAGAAAACCACAAGGGGTGTGCCCAGCCACACCCTGGGCACACACCACTAGACTCTGGAAAACACTCTACTTTGGCAGACCTGGAGATGTGGGAGGGGAACTGGAGAAAGGGGCAGACGGGTCTAAACAGACAAGATCAATCAATCAAACTGCCATTTACTAATATGTGCCAAGCATCTTATCAACTCTTTCCTAAGGAGTTCCCTTCCCCCATTCCATTGGCAGGTGACTGCCATGATCACCTGTGCAAAATCCTCCCCACTTTCCCTTCTTCCTCCTTCCTTGCCCACCATACATAATGCCTGGTAGAGAAACTGAGGCCTAGGACAGAGCAGATGACTTTTTCTCCCTCAGCCCACCTGTTTCCGTTAACCATTTCCTAAGTTCTTCCACACCCCCTGGAGCCTCTATAGCCTCCCCCTCCCTTCCTCCTTCTTAACACTCCTGGACCCAAGTCTCCAGGACACAAAAATAGAGGTGCTATCCATCTGTTAAAAGAATAAGGATGGAAAGGAAACAGAACTAGAGCTGGTGGGGAAGCTGTAGGGAGAGACAATTGGTGGGCAAGAACAGTTCAAGGTCTTCCCAGGTCCTGCAGCAGTGCCCACTGGTGCCCTTGGCACTAATACTGGCTGTCCTGGCACCATAGCTTGATCAATAATGCATGAGTGAGTGAGTGTGTGTGTGTGTGTGTGTGTGTGTGTGTGTGTGTGTGTGTGTTGGGCTGAGGTGGAAGGGAAAGGTGTTAGTCTGAAGCTAGGGCTGTTGCTCAGGTGATCTGAAAGAGACTGAGACACCAGGCACCTGACGAACGAAGACCAGCTAGTTATTAGCCATATGGAATGTGAATGTTGGAGGGAGGGCTGCCCGGACACACAAGGTTGGGCAAAAGACTAAGCCATGGGGAAAAGCTCCTGGATCCAGCCACCAAAAGTTCCCCAAACTCTGCCTGTGGGTTTGGGGGTATTTGGCCTTCACGGAGTCCTGGCTTCTCACAGAGTCCCGGGAGATGGGGTACCTCTGCCTACACTGAGCCAAGGGGGAGGGGAAGGTGGGATAAGGTACAAGGTGGACAGCTCCCTCCCTGCCTGCTTCCTCACACATCTAGGGAGGTAGGCAGAGACCTCCCACTTTCAGGCAGAGCTGGACCCCTTCCTCCTGGGTATGCCAGGGGATGTCAGCGTGGCCCCCTTACCGTAGTGCCCATGGACTGCCGGGTCTGCCCGCCTGCCTGCTCGCCTGCACTGCCTCTGAGTCACCGTCTCCCTTTCTGAGCTGAGCAGCGGCGGCAGCTACTGCAGGAACCAGGAAGGAAGGAGACGTCGTAGGCTCCACTCGAGCCGGATCTCCCCACCTCCTCGGCCCCCCTCGATCCCCCCTCCCGCCAGGCCTGGGCATCCAGGGCTCAGCTCTGCCCCCCCGCTCCTGGGAGGACTCAGGGCCGAGCTGGCATCCCAGAGGTGAGGTGGGGTAGCGGTGAGTGGACACCACCGGCTCCACTGGGAACTATTCCAGAAATGTCAGGAGAGGCGGGGAGCTGTTAAAGGAGGGGCCTGGAGGCAGAGGAGGCAACTAGCTTACTCAGACTGCTGCTGCTCCGACCTGACCTGACATCTGGCATTAACCTGACCCAAGTTGGTGCCCAGTGCTATTTCAACACCAATATTTACCAAGGCTTCATTTAAGATCTGAAAATAAACTACAGATTTGGTGTAAAACTGACAACTGGAGAGACGGGTGTCCCTGCTCTGTGGGTCCCCATGGCAGTGCCAGCTTCCCTGGGGCACTCTGCCACTCCCAGGGCAATAGTGCAGTCTAATGGTGGGAGCCAACAGCCAGGAAGCAGGCCGTCCAGGCCTCCGATACAAAAGGGGGTGATACAGGGGTAGCTAGGGGGTACAGCGGATAGTGCCAATTCTGCAACCAGGAGGATCTGGGTCCAAATACAGCCTCAGACAGACTCTGGGCAAATCCTTTGACCCCTTGTTGTCTCAAAAATCAAAAAAAAAAAAAAAAAGAAATAAAACAAAAGGGGGTGATACTAAGGCCTGAGGAGAGGGATAAGATGAGGAAGGCACTGGGACAGCATTCCCCAGAGACACACAGGCCCCTCCCACTACTACCACTGACAGAGACAGAACTACAGAGTTGGTCTTAGGGAATAGTGCCCAGAACAAATGCCATTCAGCCCCATTCTTTTCCCTTAGTTGTGAGAATGGGATCCGATGTCCTTGATCTCTCAATCATCACCAACTTTTAAGATTGTATTCACACTAATAGAATTTACTGATAGTCGGCAGTTCAAAGGGATACTCCCCACATATTTGTATTTCAAATAACCTAAAGCTGAGGCCTTTCTGGGGTATAAATGAAGAGCCCTTCAGCAATGTTTTAGTAGGGGAGAAGTGGGGGGGGGGGTGGTCTCAAATCTGTAAAAAACACAGGTTAGACAGTCTCAATCTATCCCTTCAACACATAGGCCATGAATGATTTTTTTGTATTTTGATAATTATTTCTACATAATTGTTTTCCTTTTGTAATTCTCTACAATTTATTTTATGTATTTGTAAACATTCTGAGAAGGGGTCCATAAGCTTCATCAGACTGCCAAGGGGTCCATGACCACAAAAAAGATTGAGAATTTCTATCCTGGAGGTTAGTCCTCCCCAGATGCTTGGAGGCCATAAGTGCCAGCACCAGCTGACACTGAATACCTGCTATGTCACCAGGGTGGAACATAAGTCCAAGGACAGGTCAAAGAACTCTTGAGGGAGCAAGTTCGGATTTTAATATTTCATTCTGGGACAGTGCTACTGAGAATTTTTCTAGCATGAGAAATCTGGGGGGTATTATGTTAAATCCTCGTGGCCAAGGGTGCAAAGTCCTTCGCTGGACACCACAGAAAGTTGATTCTAAGCCAGCAGCTACAGAACCTCAATGACAAGGACTCACTTGTCCTGGGCTATGGGGAACTGGGTATTACTTTGAGACTAGAATCAAGTGCTGCTTTGTATTCTCCCCTGCCTAACCCCATTTCTATTTTGCCTAGTCCAGGGATTACCTTCATGATTTTTATTTGTGGCCTACCTCTTCTCCTTATATTAACTCTTAAAGGGCAAGAACTCTTATGGCACTCGATTTTCCAAAGGCAGAGAACTAAGTTTCCTCCTAACTCTCACTCCCCAGAGCTAAGCACAGAAGGCACTCCATTCAATATTTCCTCCCTAGCTCCATCCCTCCATCCATCGGTCCCTTAATTTTTTGTCCCCTATCCTATTTCCAAGAGTTCAGCTATTATAGAAGTGGGAGACAATATTTCATCTAGCACTGATGGAAGGAGAAAACCAGACTTCTGAATACTCACTGTTCTGTACCTAGATCAGTTTTCTTTGGGATCAAGGAACCCAGATGAATGGGCACAGTGGGGAGTGAGCTAGACTTAAGAGTTAGAAGAACCTGGGTTTCAGTGCTGTGTGTGACACTTATGTGATCTCTTAATCTTGCAGAACCCAATCCTTCATTTGTAAATGAGGGAGTACTGGTAGGTATATATTCACAGGGTTGCTGTGAGTCAAGTGATTGGTAATTACCTATGAGTAGTATTAGTTTCCAGACAGGAAGGCTGGAAGCAGGAGGTAGGCCTCAGTTTCCCAGCCTTGTTTTGTACCAGGGTACTGGGGCTCGGGTCAAGGAGCCTCTCCCCGGTCCCTTTCATTTTCATCTCCAACCCCAAATTCATTCCCATCCCATACAGACAACATCCATAGCTCTTGAGTCAAAGTACATTTATGGAAGCTGAGACCAGCCCGGCTAAGTGTCTATTACAAGGTCGGGGGAAGCCGGCTCTGCAGGGCCAGACGCTGTGCTAGCATCTCCATGCTGTTGTCGGAGGTACTGCTCCAACATGGCAGTCAGCTGAAGGGGCTGACGCTGCAGAAGGGAGTGAGTCTGAGCCGTCAGGAAGCTCAGGCCGCCCACCAGCTCACCCTGCATCAAAGACTGAGAGGGCAGTTTGGAGTAGTTCAGGAAACCCTGATAGCTGAGGATGGTGTCATCAATGCAGCCACCTGGAAGAAAGGAGGTACGTCAGTACTAAAGAACTTAGCTGCCCAAGTACTACTGTACTCTGTACTCTGGGGACTAAATAACAGTCCATGCCCTTAGGGACCATTCATTCTAATAAAGGAGAAAGGAAGTAAATAACCAGATAGCTTACAAGGTACAGACAGAGGACCAGGAAAGGTGTCCTGCAGAAAGTGGTCTTTGTGCAGAGTCATGAAGGAAGGCAGGAAACTAAAAGGTGGAAGTGAGGCAGGGCATTCCAGGCCAGGGGGACAGCCAGTGCAAAGGCACAGTGGTGGGAAATGAAACGTGGCATTTGAGGAACTGCACAAAAGCCACCCCAGGGAACTGGACAGTGGAATACATGGAAGTAGAGAAAAGTGTAAGACGTCTGGAAACACAGGAAGGAGCCATTTATTGAAATGCTTTAGATGTCAGACAGAGGACTTTATAGATATTCCAAAAGTTTTAGTAAAGTTTTAAGGTTTGGAAGCAGAGAGAGAGGTAAAAGGGAGCCAAAGAACTCCCAGGGAAGGGCATGATCAAACCCATATGTTAGAAATGCCACCTTGGCAGCTGAGTGCAGGGAGGATTGGAGCTAAGGCAGGGAGAAGAGCTAAAAGGCTATGGCAGTAGTTCAGGGGAGAGACAAGGGCTGAATTATGGCAGGGGCCTGTGTGAGTAAACATAAGGGGATATACAAGAGATCCCATAAAGGTGGGAAGACCAAGACTTGGCTGTAGACAGGATATGAGGGTAAATGAGAGGAAAGATGATCCTGAGCTTCAAGGCCTGAACATAGTTACCTTTATTTATATAGCGCTTTAAGGTCAAGCATTCTTATTTGACTCAACAACATTCTCCAGGTCTAGCAATATATTCCCTAAAACTGTTTCCACCTCCCAGCCTCTGAGTAGGCAGTTTTAATGACCTAAGAAGACCATGTCTCCTCATTCTTCCTTCTTCTCCAAGTAGTCCACAAAGCCTTGCTTTATTAATTCTATCTGGTCCTGATCAACCCATCATTAAGCAAGGACTTTTATGATTTGTCCTACATTGCTTAGCATTTGTGTATATACACATATAAGTGTAATTTCAAATTTTTACTTATGTGTCCCAATGTTCCCATTATCCTTCATGGCTAGGGGCTATGTCCCTCCAATATTCAGTAGAGGATTATACTAAGGACAGCAGATTCAAGGTCCTGATGGAAACTGAGGCAACCTGGATAATCTGACTATAACATTCTCTACCGTTCTCCCTTGGACCTG
The DNA here is from genome assembly GCA_023553655.1 of Myrmecobius fasciatus. Taxonomy (NCBI): domain Eukaryota; kingdom Metazoa; phylum Chordata; class Mammalia; order Dasyuromorphia; family Myrmecobiidae; genus Myrmecobius; species Myrmecobius fasciatus. The sequence goes on along the minus strand of JAJPUD010014016.1, from coordinate 18,793 downwards.
TTGGACTTTCTCTAAGTGCCCATTCCCTTCAGTCACTGTACCTAGCCATTACCTGGAGATGATGCCCCCAACTCCACCCCCCCTTCCCCTCAGCTAGGGCTCTCACCCAGTAGTGGCAGGACAGGCATGCTCCTCAGGATCCGAAGCATTTCCTTCGCCTTGGGTTCTGAGCTCACCACCAGCATGTTATGGCCAACAAAGAGAGGAAGCAAGTTTTGGTACTTGGATTCTGCCAGGAATGGCCTCAGGATCTGGGGTATGGAGAGCATAACTGAGAGAATGAAATGCCACATCACCCACTCCCAGCATTCAGTACCTGTCAGCATGTGGATGGGAAGTGTAAAAGGAACATGGAGCCATCATATTCAGCCTAAGTCTTTTTCTCACTTCCCCAGGATATGAGGAAAGGGAAAAGATGCCACTGCTCTAATCCAAGAAGAAGAAATTAGGGCAACATGTGATCCCTGCCCTTTCCTTACCGAATTGGGGAAGACTTTCATAAAGATGTTGTGTTTCCGAAGTTGGTGCTTGACAAGAAGCTTGTCCTCAGCACTCAGGGCCACATTCTGACAGACAGCAATCATTCGGTTTTTTCTGAAAACTTCTGTCACCTCCCTCTTGAGCAGTCGATTCAAGGCCGACTCCTAAAGATTTGGAAGAAAGACAATATGAGCAAGCATTGGTATTTGCTACCCCTTATCCCTTAAGAAACACAAATACATTAGAGTAGCATGGCTAACTCATGGAACAAAATGACTTCTGTAAACCTTTCTGAAAAGCCTGCCTTTCAGAATCAATGAAACCCTGAGTACATGTGCATTTCCCACCCCCCACCCCATTTTAAAGTGCCGGAGGCTCTCTCAGAGTAGAAAAAAACAAAGGAAAACAAAACAAAACAAAACAAAAAAAACCTTTTTTCCAATTGTGACCCCTTTTTGCCTGAGAAATTTTTATGCTACTCTAGATATATAAAACAGGTATACAAATCAAACATTTACTGACAGTAACTCTTAATTTCACAACCCCTACTTGCAGTTATGAGACCCCATATGGAGTTGCCACCCAGTTTAAGAAGCAATGATCTAAGTGAATGAAGTCCTGGCCTTAGTCCTCTGCTTTGGTCAAGGAAACAAAGCCAACTTGATCTCAGGCATTCTTCCAACAGTCTCATACTGCTTCTTACCTCTGAGGATGCCTTAGGAGGGGGTGGCAGACAACATTTGGGAATGGCAGGTTTGGGGGGGATATATTTGGTCAACGCCATCAGTTTCTGTCTCTCAAAGTGCATAATTCGAACATGTCGGGTGACAGCCTTGGAAGCATGGCGAACAGTCTGAATGGTGGGCAGATGACCTGACAAGATAAAAGATAAAACAGGTAAGATATAGTTTTACCATGAGTAAAAGGCATAGTTAAAATATGTCTTCCATCCCTTCTTCCCAACAGAGATAATCACAACTCCCAGCTACAAATTTCTGAAGATGGCCATAGACTATCTCTTATTACTCTTCTGTGACTTTGAAGCAGTCACTTATTGTCTCCAGCCTTTTTTTTTTTTTTTTTTTTTTTTTACCTTCAGAGAAGCACAAGGGATAAAGTATTTTGAAGTTTTTTGGAAAAATGTCACAGCATTACTATTCCAGAGCTTGAGGCAATTGTAAGAGGAAACAGTACAAAGAGAATTAGAACTGAAATCAAGAATGGATAATGTCAGGGGAACCTGGGAAGATAAACTGTACAAGAATTAGGAGAATAATTTATATAATACATTAAGGAGAAAAACAACTGTGAAAGACTTTAAAACATTAATCATTGCAATGAAAAACAATGAATTCAAAAGAATGAAGATGAAACATACCACTCATCTTTTGACAGAAAGGTGATGAATGTAAAGCAAAGAAATAAATATTCTTGTATATAGGTAACGTAAGAACTTTTTTGGGGGACTAAATTATGCACATATGTATTGAGAGATTTATTTATTTTATTTACTCAATTAAGAGGGAGAATAGAGGATCAATTTTTTAAATGCTTATTAATTGAAAAGCAATTAATTTTAATAAAACCTGTTAGGATGAATCTGAAGACTGGAAACTAGAGTTCAAATCCACTGTGTAGACCCTGGGCAGTTAATTGACTTAACTTTTCTGAGCCTACTTCATTTGTAAATGGATCAAGTAACTTAAAGTCTTGTTGTGAGGCTCAAACAAGATAATATACTAAGGAGGGAATATAACCTTAAGGTCTTGGAAGTTATGTAAATAATATCTATTGTTTCTTTATTTACAAAATGAAAAGACTGAATTAGATCACAGGACCAACAAATTTCAAGTGAAAAAGGGCTTAAGAAAAACCATCTAAGAAGAAACTGGAAACCAAGGCCTGATAGTAGAAGGGTCATATATGAATACAGGTTCACTAATGTCAAATTATATATTTTTTCTGCTACGTAAGTTTCTAAGTTCCCTTCAAAACTCTAAAATACTAGAGGAAAGTCAGAATTAACCTATTCTCCTCCAAATCTATTAACAACTGCCAATGACCTCCCCAAAAGATTCAGAGAATAGGCACTAAAAATCCATCCTTTTAAGAACACTGAAAAACCCCCATGCTCTTATCTATTCTACAAGTGTTTACTACAAGCCAGGAAAAATGGGCAATGAGAACATAAAAGACCAAAAGAAAAAATAGTCCTTGCCCTCTAAAAGCTTCCAATTTGCTAAGAAGTAACAACACCGACCAAGAAAGACAAACCAAACACAAAGTATTATATATAGTAGCAGGAAGACTCTAAACAAATGGGGGACCAGGAAAAGTTCTGCTTAGTCTTGAACAACTCAGTCTTGAAAGAAGCTGGAGATACTAAGAGACTGAGGTGAGTGGGGATGCATTACAGGCAGGGGGAACAGCCTGTTTAAAGGCGTGGGGGTGGGAGACGGAACGCAAGTACAGCAGGAAGGCCAGTTGAGCTGAATATATATCATTCTGAAAAGACAGGATGGGCTTTTAATCCCATACAAGGATGTTTATATTTGGCAGGTCCCCTCGCCCGTGAGGCTGAGGAGGCCAGTCTAGTTGGGAACGCACGGAAGTAATCCTTTGAGTAAGAGGCTGTCTTGGGAAAATTGGGGAATACACCGGGAGAAGACCTGCTGAGGTCAGGGGTCACTGAAGCCAGCTAAGGAAATCTGGGTCCAGAAGTGGCTGAGAAGGGTCACAGGTAGGCAAGGAAACCCGGCCCTCCAGGTCCCTTGGCTAGAGGGCGTCTCCCAGACTGCTCCTTGGGGATGCTTCCCACTTCTTACCAGCTCGGGGATGGAGCCGGCGGCCCAGGTTTCCAACCAAGGCCACCGCCATCTTCACCGGCCGCCGTTACGGGTCCCGGTAGGAGATGGAAGGAACAGAGGATTATGGGGCTCCAAGCTCATAACCGGAAGTTGTATCGCCGCACAGGGGCGGAGTTTGCGGCAACCTTCTAACTCCTTTCCTCTCCTTCGTTCCGCCCCGCTTGCTAGAGAACATGATGGCGCAGGCGCAAGCGCAGATCAAAGCATCCTCGTCTCTTAGCAACGAGATCCAGTGCTGAGAACAGCCCCAACCTTCACTGCAGCGCCTACCGGTGGCAGTCGGCTATATCGGGGCTCCCTGACTTACCCTTTACATTCCCTTTAACCCTTTGCTTCCTAACTCCTGGCTTCCTATTTCCTCTCCATTGCAAAAAAAGCGAACTTCCCTTCCCCCCACCTTCACTCCACTCCTGGTTCCAGCATACTCAAGGGCTCCAAAGGTGCTTTTTCTTTCCTCCCTCCTTCTACCCCGGTCTTCAGTCTCCATCCCGCTAATGGAAGACATGCATGAAGGTAACAAGATAGGTGAGCTGTTGGTTTTCCCTCCACAACGCGACCTCTGAGGGTCATCACCTAATTTACTTCTAAGAAAGGTGTGACTCTGAGCTCTCTTTTCTTTTTAGTTGTTCCTGTTCAGAGCCCTGTGGGTATCTGCATCTCTGATGCCCTCATTGCCAAGAGGAACTTGGCTTTCACAAAAGAGGAGGATCCTTCAAAGGTGACGTGAGTATTTAATGGGTTAGAAGGTGAGTTTAAGGGCTCCTTGTCATGTCCCAGCCCAAACTGCGAAATTCTATTCTTTACCAGTCCCTTTCTTCACCATTCCCTTCTCTATTCCTCTCTACCAAAAAATCTCCTGAGACTGGGCATTTGAAAAAGAGTTGTAAAAAAAATAAAGAGGTATGACAGTTTCCCTGCAGAAATCATGTCATCGAGACTTGAGGTCTTATTTATTTCTTTGAAAAATGAAAGAACCAGGGCAGCTAGGTGGCCCAGTGAGTGGATAGAGCATCAGCCCTGAAGTCAGGAGGACCTGAGTTCAAATCTGGTCTCAGATGCTTAACATTCCCTAACTGTGTGACCCTGGCAAGTCACTTAACCTCAATTGCCTCAGCAAAAAAAAAAAAAAAAGGAAAAGAAAAAAAGAAAACTACAAAGACAACTTTCTTTTATTATTCTTTGTTTTTTTTTCTGAGGCAATTGGGGTTAAGTGACTTGCCCAGGTGGTCACATCCAGGGAAGTGTTAAGTATCTAAGGTCACATTTGAACTCAGGTCCTCCTGACTCCAGGGCTGGTGCTCTATCCACTGCACCATCTAGCTGTCTCATCTATTGCTCTTTTTGTCAGTTTCACAATCCTTCTTGAGGACTCACTGGAATCCCTCTCCCATTTCAATTTTTATTATTCTGGAGACTCTTGAGTCCAGCCTGGACCAGGGTCTGATAATCCTTAATACAAACATAAGGACATTTTCTTGGTGGGAGCAAATTGAAATCCTTCAGCACTGCTTCATTCTTTGGAAATGCCCTGAGAAACTGAAGGTGTGGGTCTATTACTCCCCCATGGCTGCCTCTCTTACCAGGCCTCAGGCTCTTGCTATGCTGCAGACTGTCCGCCTAGATCGAGAAGGCATTGGCTATATTGGAAACCTGGAGTCCCTCCAAGCTCTTCACAGCCTCTACCTTCAAGAGGTGAGTTTTCTCAACCACCCTAAGGGACTGTGGAACTTCAGTTAAGAAGGGCCCCCCAAAAGCTCCAACTTCTACAAGAGCCTAGTCAGACCACATTTAAAATTTTGTATTCAGTTCTTGGGGTTATATCTGAAGAAACTATGGACAAATTGGGGCATACCCAGAAGGGGATGACCAAGAGAGAGTGAGAAGATCAGAAAACTTGCTATACAATAATTATATAAAGAAATCGATGTATATTTCAGTTCCAGTATTGGGAAGAAAAGATTTAGAAGGACCCATAGTATTCATCCTTAGTGAGAATAAAGAAGGGTGCCTTAACAGAAAGTGTGCTAGATTAAGAACCTGGGTTCAAAGCCTGCCTCTGTCATTACTACCTTTATAAACCTATATAAATCACTTTCTTCTCTGAGCCTGAATTCCTGAAATTGTACTTGAATGACTTTTATAGTAGCATTAGGAGGAAAAATTTTCTAATACTTAGGACCATATCTTCAAAGAGGAGCAGTCAAAAAATGAGCTGACTCATGATATAGTGAATTCCCTATCACTGAAAGTCTTTAAGTAGAGGCCATTTATCCAGATTGTTGTTTTATGATTCAAGTATAAATTTCACTAAGTAATTAAAGTCCCTACTTAGTCCCTACCTATGATTTTGTAAATCCATTCTATCCAATCTTCTGCCTTAAGAAAGGAATTTATTCAAATAATCTCAGCTAAGACCTAAAAAGGAGACCTGAACTCTATACTAGGCCATACCAGTGACATGCCCTCCTCATCAGGCAGTTCTTTCTGATATCTAGCCCAGATTTCTTATGCTATAATCTAAGCCTTTTATGGAAAACAACAGCTTAGCCTCTTTCCTTATCCCTTCTAACACTTAGAGACTGCTTCCCCGAAGCCCCCTCCATCTTCTCTCCTGTATTTGAGTAATACCCATTCCTTGACCTTTTCTTCATTGGTCTTACCAAATCAGATCAAAAAATAATTGAGTGCTTATTATGTATGAGATAACAGTACTATTCAATTTCTCTATCTCTCTTTGGTCTGGCTTGTCTCCTACATTCTGATTGTGGTACCAGAACAGATGTTTGTGTGGTTTACCCTAGGTACCAGGTCCAACCAGCCCTGAATATAACAGCTGTAGTAGATAGGATAGCTCTATAGTAGATAGGGAGATCTCAATAAGAAGGTCCCAGAACTAAGTGCTGAAAGATCTTTCCAAGCAGATAATCCTTACTTCAGAGATGTATTGTTTTAAAAAAAAAAAAAAGTTTTTCTAACCTCATAATGTTATATAAATGTGAGTTGTTATTGTTATTTCTCCATTTCTCCAGAGTTGGAAGATTTTCTCCAGGTATTTAAATTAGAGGAGAGGAGGAAATGATTCTAGGTTTTGTTTTGTTTTTACTCTTTACCTTCATGTTTCTTATTACAGAATGAGATCCAGCGAATTGAGAACTTAGACTGCCTGCCTTGCTTGCGGTAGGTGATATGGTCCAGCCCTCTGGGTTGCATGGGTCTTAGAATACCCACAAAAAAGTAATGAACCTGTTTTCAGGTTCCCCTTCTTTTCCAATATATATGTCTCTGCATTCCACTGTTTCCCAAACCACGTCTTATGCCTTTCATGAACTATTTTGATTAGCTACTTGTGTCTCTATTTCCCTTCTCCCCCAGTTTCCTAACTCTGGCAGGAAACAAGATCCAACAGGTAGAAAACCTTCATGGTCTCCAGCAGCTGCAGCTCCTGGACTTGTCCCACAACAAAATTGCAACATTGCAACTAGGTAGGAGGCCTGTCGTTCTGGCTCAGGGGACCAAGCCCCCATCCCTGTGTTCATTGTTCTCCCAAACCCTGAAGAGGTTTTGAGAAAGCAGGGTGGGGTTGAGGGGCATGTCATAGATAATTGCAAAAAACTTGGTATTTGGCAAAGGTAGGAGTGAGAAGGGAAGTGTCTTAATTGGTTGCATTTTTTCCTTTCTGTCTGTGTAGCTGAGCTTCCCCAGAACCTTCTCGTCCTTAATCTTTCTGGGAATGATTGTACCAAGCAGGATGACTACAGGTAAGTAAATGGGAGAGAGCCAGAATTAAAGATGAAAGAGCCAAGCTATTTATAGAGAGTAGAGAGAACTTATTCCCTTTTCTTCCAACATTTCCCAATGGTCCCCAAACCCCGTCCTTTCTTGCATAGACTACCTCAGAACAACTGCTTTGTTTCTATAGTCCCCAGCCTGGTCCAGGTCCTATGAGATGATGACTGGACAAATGCAACATCCTATGAACTCACCTCCTTACATTCCAGCTAGATTGTTTGCTTTGGGGTACAGGGCAAGAGACTATTTCTTCTCTATTTTCATGTACCTCCTTAATACCCTGGATAAAGGCCCTTGCACACACAGGATGCACCTCTCCAACACAATGCTATTTTTTCCTCTCTGCAGGGAAATGGTGATAGAGTTCTTACCTCAGCTTCTGGATCTAGATGGTGAGATGGTGCCTGGTTGGGAGGATCAGGAGGAAGAGCACAAAGTGACAGATATCCAGGATGAGTTCCCAGAGTTGAGTGGCCCCTTCTGTGCAGAACGAGGTGATTGTTCTTTCTCAAACCCATATCTCTCCTATTCTACACAGACAACAGGCATAGGGGTATGGCAGGAGAATAGGGACGTCAGGATGATGTCACCTCTTACCCACAAGCAAGAGAGATAAGGGGCAGAGCAAATCTGAGCTGGCTCAAGAATAGAATTTATAACCATACTTGGGCTTTAGTTGTAAACAGATTGAGTGACTTACTCTGCCACCAAACCTCCATCAGTCTCCTGGGGAAAAAAGTTTATATAGGAAGCTTAAATGTTTTTCCAGCACTCCACCTCCCTAGTGTCCACAGTAAAACAATGGAGCTTAGCAACTAGGCTTCAAGTCTAATTAATTTTAAAATGTAAATCCAACAAATGGCTTCATGTTCTTTAAGTTTCCATCTATTAGAAAAAAGTCTCATGGTGGTTTCTTCTTGTTTAAGTCAGTCTGTGCTTCTGAGGACCAAGTGGGACTCATCTTTCTTTTGTGTGAAAAAAGTAAAAAAATAAAATAATAGGACAGAATGCAGATACTGCAGGTGAGCTCCTCCTTGCCCTTGCCTCTTACCCTAAGGTAAGTCCCCTGGGTGCACCTCAGGCTATTTACCTGGAGATTGATTTATTCCAGATACAACAGCAAGTTACAGCTTTAGATCCAGCCTTGTCTTTCTGAATTCAGGAATCTGGGTCTGTGCTTCCTTCCATCACAGGCTTTTTCCAGGAAATAGAACAGGAATTGGCTAGTCACAGGGACAGGAGAATAAGAGAGGCCCTGATGGAGCATGATATCAGGATGGCATTGAAGCCTGTGACCATTGATCTTTCACTGCTGCCAGGGGCCCCTCCACCTAAAAGCCACAATCCATCCTCAGTGTCCAAGCAAGATACAGTGGTCCACAAGCCCACTGCCATTTCCCCTGGGAAATCTTCTGCCATCAGGAAACCCCAGGGACTAAGTAGCCAACGGCCAAGCAAGACAGTCCAGGTGGAGAAAAAGGGAAAACTGACTACTAGCCCCCAAGCCAAAGCTCAAGGTACTACCAGAACAACAACTATCAAAGCTAAGAAGTGAAAAGCCACAGCCTTTTTATATCCCATGGGAGGAATAAAAGTTGGGGAATAAGAGTGGGCAAGCCTTTAAATTCCCATTCCTTGACTGAAGTTCATTCCTAATAAAGAATATCTGGCTCCCAATTTCCTTTCACATGACTGAGTGGAGAAATTAAAATTTGGAACCTCAGTGACCTGCCTGGCCACTCCTCCCATATCAGACCAAAGGTTAAAATTCGGTGCACAGGGAAAAGAAAAACAAGTTTATTGAGTCAGAACTGTTAGGTCAGGGCAAGGTCCAGAGTGACTGAAGAAAACACAACCTCTAGAAGATGAACAAGGAAGTCTGGGCAACAGGAAGAGGCTCCATTGGAGCTACAGTTGGTCATAAGCTTGGCTCTCTTTTTCTACAAAGGCTTGGAAAAGGCTGGCCAGCTGCTGGGAAGATAGAGTCCTTTCCGCAGTCAATATCTTCTTCAGAACCTCCTGTCCTTCCTGCTCCAGATCTTGCTGTTTCTTCTGGAGCTGCAATCCAAGTTCCTAACAAAGATAAGAGATTAAGTCCCAAGATGGAGCACACATAGAAGGCAAGAAGAGATCTGTACCTGTACTTCAGGGTGGTGTGGGATATGGTAGGAGTAGAATGAAGGGGAGAGATAGAAAAGAAATAAACATAAGAAATGCTGAGATACAATAGAGCAAGGCTTTTTAAACTTTTCCACTTGCTACTCTTTTTTCACCCAAGAAGTTTTTATGTTATCACAGAAATATAGGTATAAAATAGGTATGCAAATCAAACATTTGTTGACAATAAATCATAAATTTTAAAACAATCCTTTGGTATACATATAATTTTGCCATTTATTAAAGACAAAAGCAAATTTGCATACGAGTGAAATGGATGTACTTATTTTTACATTAAAAATATTGATGGAATATTTGATATCTTTTACTGTTGTAAAATTTTTCAGAATCCCCCACATTGTTACACAACTGACCCACAGTTTAAGAAGCTTTGCTATAGAGCATCAATCATCACAAGAGCAAACCCAGCCAGTTTGGGAGCCCCATGTATAGTCACCCTTTCAGGGGCTCAGCTAACCACAGCAATGAGGAAAAGGGTATCCTTCCCTTTCAAGAGTTCTTACTAACTTGTCAGATTAATTCCCTTTCCTCACCTGGTCAATCTCCATCCGCCCCAGAGCTGCTTGATGCCCCTGGTAGAGTGGGTGTCGGCGATCCACTTGTGTCTGGAAGCGTGGATGAGTACGGACAGGATCTTTATCCCCAAAAATAGGAGATAAGACTTGGGGGACCTGAGCCACCCCAGTCTCGAACACAAAGGGTTTGAACACTGATCTAGGGGGATAAGGAAGACATGAGTAAGCTGATGGGTTTCATTCTGATCCCTTCTCCCAAATTCTACTGGTGTTCCCATTCCTGTCTATTCCCTCTTTCAAATTTCCTGGGTTTGTCTGCCTCCCTCTTCCTGGCACCTGGAGGGGTCTGGTGTAGCAGTGAGGAAATGGACACAAGGCTGGGTGGGGTCCTGGGGCAGGACAGACACCATGCTGGCTGTAGTTCGGAAGCCTCCAGAATCCATACAGATGCCACTCTCCTTATTCCGAAGGATGCCCATCATTGTCATAGCTGTGATGCCACCTGCCAAAGCCAAGAATAAGGCCAGTCAAACCCCCGGTGCCAGTGAGAGAACCCAGGACAGGTGTTTCAGTTGGGGACTCCCCCACCCCTACCCAGAGCATAAAGCAAAGATGCTTGTATCTCAAGGTGTGACACTATGCTTATGCCTGAAACCTGCCTTCCTCATAACCCTGAGCTATCCCCCACCCCCTTGGACTCCATCAGTTCACCTTGGTTCTGTTTCAGAAGTTCCTGGCCAGCCCGGAATCGGGCTTTGGCTGCCTCCATGCGCACAGGTTGATTGACCAGTGAGAAAACATGGGCAAAGTCAAAGGTAGTTTGCCCATCCCACCAGCCCTGTTTCTGGGCATGGGCCCGAAGCTCCGGGTGTTCCATGGTGATGTCTGTGCCAATGCTCAGTTGATTGGAGATATTCCGGGTACCCTCTGTTGGGTTGGAGAAAGGGAGAGAAGGCCAGGGATAGAGGTCTCCCTGTCATCCCACACTCTGAATCACCTCTTCCTGTGGGCTCACTCAATGATTTCTCCTCCTGGCCCCTTCCTCATCTCCCTAACCCCACCCCAATTCTTTACATTTTCTGTTTGATTCATTGGAGGGAACTTGAAGTTAGGAAAACTGGGTGGGATCTCTCACCTTGGATCCTCTGGGCAGCCCAAAGCTTCCCAGCTGTTTCCAGCACCCAGGCTTCTTTTTGATCAGCCAGCAGAAAGGTGTTGTGGTAGCAGAAGGGGGTGGGGTGCTCTCGACAGCTGCCCCCCTGCCCATATTGCTCCAGCAAGCTAGTGATGACCTTCAAAGCCTCCTGGGAAGAACTGCCCCGTTCTAATCCTAGCCTAATAAAGAAAGTAGCCCAAGAGGTAGGTAATTAGGGGCTCCTCACAGGCAGGATGGAAGCAGTCAGAAGCAAAAGACCCGAGTTTACCCAGACTAACATCTGGAATTAATCACTCTAAAGGAAATGGATACAATGTATAGGCTAAACACCAGACTAACCTTCAGGGGGGAAAAAAAAAAAGACAGTTCCTGCCTTCAGAGACTAGCTAGTCCAATGGGAAATATACAAGCCCTATCCCTGCAAGTGTCCCTAGTTGGCTGGGATGGAAACTAGGTAACTAGAGATGTGCAGATTTTTGTCAGCTGGATGGAGAAGAAACATATGTAGAAAGTCAAGGTATACTCCTTATATTTATTTATTTATGTCAAAACCTTTGAGGTGGCAAGAACCAAAATGTTGCTGGGGATAAGGGAGCTGCTTTGTTCATATCTCTACTCATTCCTGAAAGATAACAGCTGACATTTATTTTGTACTTTTTGATGTCAAAACGTTCTACATACATTTTCTTATAATAATTCTGTGAGGTAGCTAATGGTATAATTTTGTTGTACTTTAGATATGAATTCAAATCCTGCCTCAGACATTAGCTGTGTGATTGTGAGCAAGTCACTTAACATATTTGTCTCAGTGTCCTCCTATGAAAAATGGGGATAATTCTCCAATATGATTGTAAGAATCAAATGAGATAATATTCATAAAAGCACTTTGCAAACTCTTTAAGACACTGGGTAAGTGCTAGCTTTTGCTTTTATTCAGATTTGGAAGCTGAGGATCAGTGGCTTGTCCTTGACTGATCACCCACCTAGTATCAAAGGCAGAATTTGAACCCAGGCCCTCTCCTGGCTCCAAGCCAAGATCTCTTTGCACTACATGAGGAGGGGAGAGCCTTAGTCTCACTCATCGTCCTGGATTCCTCACCTGAGCAGGTCCATGCCAAGAAGGGCCTCTTCTTGACCCACTGGCTCTTGTGTCCATACAGCTTCATTGCCAATGCAGACACCGTGTTCATTGGCACCCATCTCAGCTCCCCACAGCCAGGCTGGTCGGCTCAGGATCACAGAGTAGGTTCTCTCCACTTGATCCACTTCTACGTATGTGCACTGGGAGTGAGCAAGTCTAGTCAGTGAGTTTGGATATATTCAGGTTTCCTCTCTTTCTCTCACTTAGGATCTGAACTGAAAAGCATCTTAGGAGACCAATTAGTCCTTATTTTACAGATATGGAAGCTGAGGCTGGAGATGTATTATTACTTGCCCAAAGTTCCACATATACCACAGGTTGTATCAGAGATGTGTTCTGCACCCATGTCCTGACTTTCTATTATACAACAGGCATGGTCTCCCTCCTAACCCTATACTCACCTGGAGCCGGCTCCCTGGGGCATGAGTCCGGGAAGGGACCAACACCACCTCCTGTACCTCATCCCGGGGCCGGTCTGAGTTCTTAGCAAAGATGACAGCAGGAAGGGCGGAGGCCGGGGGGAGGGAGACAAAGCAGTCGCATGAGCACGGGGAATTGGACTGGGATGAAGATGCCATCATCTGTGGAGCAGGAAGGGTGAGCTATGAGACCCCGTGGGGATCCACCACTGATGACACCCTTTGACCCGTCCTCCACTGCTGTCCTAGGTGCTCCCCCCCTCGCCCAGGTTCCCCGAGTAGCCGTTCTGTCCACCTGAACAGCTTGCACTGGCTGTACCCACGCTCGGGGGCAGAACCCTCTCGGCCTCCGCCACGTGCCTACGGTTTCTTTCTGGGATGCAAACAGGTTGCACAGAAGACTCTCCTACGACTTAGTGCACGGAAACTCCTGGTTACGCATGGTCACGCCTCTGAAACCCTCTTGGAAACCTCTGCGTGGCTCCCTTCCCCCCACTTACCCTGGAGATATGACTCACTCAACACTCTCCCACTTCTAAAGAAACCCACACACATAATGCACTGAACAGTTTCCCTTTTGCCTCTCCAGTGCATGTTCAAGGACCCTTTTCAGCCGTCCCTTTCCCCAAGTACCTCCAAGACTCCTAGCCTCGGATAGGTCTTGGTCACCAATATATTCGGCCTGTGGCCCCAGGAAGGCCTGGGCAAGGGGGAGGAGCCGCCGTTCCGCCTATCAAACTGCAGTTTCGGCCTTGTCCACCAGGATGTGCACCAGCATCGCCTCGGCGGGAGGAGCCTTCCACCCTGCTCGGTCCTGCCCCGTCCCACCCCATCTTCAACCTGACTTGACACCCAGCCCCGCCCTATTTGATACCTGCGCACTTCCTTGCCTTCTCCTAGAGGATGCTGAAGCTGGAAGAAAGAGCTATATTCAAGAAAGCAGCAGGGAATTCAAGATTCCTGCTACACAGGGTGTTCCAAGAGTCTTAGTTCAGCTTTTAAAAACTTATTGAAGGAAGGAAATCAGTATTGTAAGTGCCTGTGAGCCAAGAATTTACAAAATATTTTATTTGATCCTCACACCAACTCTGGGAAATAGGTGTTATTATCATCTCTATTTCACAATTGAAGGAACTTAGTCAAACAGAGATTAAGTGATTTGGCCAGGATCACTCAACTAGTGTCCAAGACTAGGCTAAGACTAAATTGTATAACTTGGGACCCATACTCTGGCCACTATGACACCTAGCTGCCTGCAGTTCCTCCAGGAGCCCTTTTGGTTTTGTTGGTGTATGTACAGTGCCTAGAGTCACACAAGTATCTACAGTACCTGGTAGATATCTAATAAACTGAAGAAAGATAGGTAAGCAGGAAAGGAAGAAAGGAAGGAAGAAAGGAAGGAGAAAGAGAGAAGAGAAAAAGAAATAAAGAAAATCTGTAATTATAATGACTAAGATTAGTTCTGACAAAGAGATGGTAAATTGCTCCTCCCTTCTTTGCACTGACAGGGGGACTATGGTATGTGGGACAAAGATATGATTAATTGAATGATTAAGGAAATACGAGTAATTTTGCTGAATTGCTTTGTTTTTATTCTTTATTACAATGGACGGTCATATGAGTAAGGAAGGGAAGAAAGGATATATAGAAATGGTGAAGTGAATTTAAAAGATGTCCAAAATGTCTTTAAGTGTTTGTTGAATTGCATCCTCAAACCAATTGTTTTTTAATAATAATGAAAATGAAAATAGCTCACATATAGAAGTCTTAAGGTTTACAAAGTACTTTTCTTACCAAGCTGTGAGGTAGATTTTTTTTTATTATCCCCTTTTTTCAAATGAGGAAGCCAAGGCTCAGAAGGATAAATTAACTTGCCCAGTCACACAAGTAGCTAAATATTGAAGCCAGGATTTTTAATCCCCTCCCCTGGCATAAATTCATATACTCTGAGAGCTCCAAGGAACCTTGACACTGACCCAATCCAACCCCATCTTTTATAATAGAAGTTCAGGGAGAGGAAGTAATTTGTCCCAAGTCATAAAAACAGTTAATAGAAAAGCCCAAATTAATTTTATACACCCCGCTTTTGGGACTGTTTTTGTTCCAGTATGTTGCCTCTTCAGGATGGAGATAAAAGTCATCTCAACTACACCTGCAGCTGTGCCAACTGAGTCTTCTCATGTCTACTCTTTCCTTGATTCAGCACTGACTGGTGAAAGAATGTTAATTCATGCATCTGGAGAAAAGATTCTTAGAGGAATATAGGTATATTCTTCACGCAGAGCACTTCATCTCTTTTGATCTTCATGATTTTTATTGGCTTTTTCCAGTCCTGGAATGCTCTCCCTCTTTGCCTCCACCTTGTGGAATTCTTCTCTTCCTGCAAAAACAGCTCAAACATCACTACTACCACCATGTGCTAGTGGTCTCCCTCCCTAACTAACTTGGATTTAACTATTTGGCATGCTGTATTTTATTTATACTGTAGATATTTTTATATGTTCTTTTCTCCCCTCCTATATGAGAATCTAATTTTAAATAGGAATTGTTTCATTCTTTAAATGGTATCCATAACCCTCTGCCTGACACATAGTAGATGCTTAAAAATGTTTGTTGGTTGATTGAAGCAACTGGTCTCTGTCTCCCCCAATTAAGGGACTTCAAAGGTGTTTCACTGTATCCAAGGAGGCTATGGATTAGGTATGAGGAAGAATTTCCAGATAAAGAAGATTGGAAGTCTACATTAAGTAATGTGGAGTTAAAGAAAGAGCCCCGAATGAAGAAAAAGAAATTAACAAAAAACAAGATGGCTTTTTTGTGGCTATTTGAAGATAACACACATTTAAAAAACTAAATTGCCATGACTACATAAGCATAATGAGTATCATTTTCTCCCCTTCTCAGTGAGTACAAGGAGGCTCAAAAGGAAGGAGAGAATTTTGAACTGAAAAAAATTTACAATTAAAATGTTTGAAATTGCCAATAGTTTGAAGATGCAATTGTTAGCATTTATATAATGCTTTAAGGTTTACAAAGCACTTTATATGTTCTAATGATTTCATCTTTTTGAGTGCTTGTTTTTGTAGAAAGTTAACACATTTATAATTTTTGAAAAATTGTCCTCTTACAAATATGCAGCAGAATCCTTGGTCTGGAAGTCAAGAAATCTAATTTCTAATCCTAACTCTAATAAAAATGTATTATGTCACCCTACACAATTCATAAAATTTCTGTTGGTCTTTGTCTCTGACTCTCTCTTTTAAAATCTATAAAATCAAAGGTTAGAAGAAGTGATTTCTAAGGTCTTTCTCAGTTCTAGCATTCAGTGATTCTAATGAAAAAGAATATCTTCTAACCAACCTTGATTAATTCTTTAATCATAAGTGTCATAAATCTGGAGATCAAAGTGAATCTTAAAGGTCACCTTGTCCAAACTAAGTGAGGAAAATATATCCATGGAAAATATAAAATTATAAATGAGAATATATAGGTAGTTTCAGAGGGACTATTTGAACCTAGGTTCTCTGATGAAAGAATAAGTGTTTGTTTTTTAAATCTGAATTAATGGGAAGAAAACTGTTTTAGATGAAACATCATCAGTGAAGCTTTGTCTGATTTTTACAAGCTGCCACAAATAAGTTGCTATCATAAACATTATATACCAATACCAGGAGAGACACCTCCTACAAGCCACTCCACCTCTCCAATGAGGTCTTCAGCACCACACTTTATTAGCACTGCTTGGAATACACCTAAAGGCTGCTGGTCCTCTTCCTGTACTTCCCTGCCTGCCCTCTTGGAGGCAGTAAAAAGCAAAATATTTTTTCAAAGGAGGAAGAGGCAGAATCTCCAAATGACAGATGAATGTTCTGAACTTTCTTTGTTATACTTTCTCATGCTTAAGGTTTCCTTAACCCTCCTCTCTGGAAGGGATTTCTCCTCTGTATTCTAGTGAGGCAATGAAAGCCTTTAGTGTCTGCAGGCTAACACAAAAATGTGATAGGGACCCAGGTGTCATTATCCTTCCCCTTCCCCCACCCCAATCCAGGAATGTGGAGCAGGGTCTGTGAGGTCAGAGGTGGCCCAAGGCTTTGGTAGGGGGTGCTGAGCCAGCTGAGCCACATTGCTGCGGTCCCAGTGTCACCAGCCCCACCAAAGGCCCCCACTAAGAATGAAGGTCAGAGGGAGGAGCCAGAAAAGGCCAGCCTCAGCCCTGCCCCAACAGGCCCAGCCGGCCCCACAGCTGCCCTCCTGCCTGTGGGGAAGGGGAACAACAGGGAGGGGCCAGTTTCCTAGGCCCTCTTCCTCCCTCCCCCTGTTCTCCAAATGAGGGTGGTCACACAGAAATTGGTGGGAATAGGCAACCTTGTGTTCTTTCCTGCCCTTTGCTTCCATTAAAATTCCTTAGACAGATGCATACTTGGGCTGGTAAAGAGAGTTAGGGTCAATTTCCCAACTCCCTCTGAAGGCCCTTCCCTTAGGCCCCACATAACCTCCCCATTCCCAAGATAGTGATAAAACCTGGCAAATTCAGATCACACACAGATGCCTGAGGAGGAACACTAGATCTGGGGACCAGGATCTAGATTTAGAGGAAAGGTGGTAAATGGGGGGAAACCTGGGATTCCATAGGAAACACTTCTTCATTATGGAAAAAAAAAGAAGCAAGTTAAAGGGAATATTTCCCCATAGGAACTACAGGGGATGAAGTTCATCCCAATTCAAGAATCCTCAAAACAGCTGGATGCTTCAGCAGGATACAAAGTAAAGAAAAGGATCTTCAGGAAATCCTAGGGAATGGGATACTAAGGAATGAACAAGTATGTTCCATGCACACAGATCCGTGTTACCTGTTTCTGTGAATATACCTATGCATTTATTGTGTAACTGTGTCTCCTTTGGTTTCCAGCTGGGTGGGGGCCCATCAGATACTTCTGCCTGCCTTTCATCAGGCTTGTCCATGATAGGGATCAGCCAGGGTGCAACTAGGGTGAGGAAATCACTGTCAGTCACTCCCACCCCACACAGATAGGCACACACACACATACACACACACTCCTGGCCAGAAGGGAGGGGTAGGGCCAAATAGAATTGAGGGAGTCTGAGTCTGCTCTAGAGCATAGGGGTCCATTTGTTTTCCTACAATCAGGACCTCAAAACCTAAGGTTTAAGAGAAAAACCCCAGCTCTGCCCCATCCCACCCCATATCCCCAAACCAGAGGCAGAATCAAAGTTTGAGGGAGCTGAGAGTTCCCATATCAGGTCTGTTCAAAGGTGGATAGACTCAATCTGCCCAGGGAACCTAGGATCAAGAAAAACCCCATTAGAGGGGTCTCCCTCTAGTGAGGGCTTCCTCCAACTTGTCTAAGGTCCAGTGACCTCATTAGGCATGCTGAATCAAAACATAAAAACACACACAACCAAAAAACAAAACCAACAACAATGATCTGGAGAACAAGAGAGGACCAAGGGGTCAATGACTTTATTATGGCATAAACACACACAGAGGTCATTTCCTCTCTTTCCTCCTCTCTTCATTTGGGGAAAATGTGGGTTCACAGCAATTAAAGAAAAAATCCTACATATCTCCTCTAGGGGGTAGGGGTGCTGCCTTGGAGAGGAAAAGTCAGGCAGCCAAGCAACTTAGGTCTGTGGAGGAAAGGGAACTGAGGAACCTCTCTGAAAGGATCTCTCACCCTATCCACCATGGACACCCTCTGAAGGAAGGAGGACTGTGTCTCCCAACTTGGAGTATCCTTCAGGCTTCACCATACCTATCCTACACAAAGCAGCCATTCTGGTGGCAGAGGAATGAGGTGGCTGGTTTCAACAGGTAGAGGAAAGGGAGCCTACACAAGCTGATATCTTCTCTTTCTCCCCCATATTCCACATGGCTGGCCAGATTAGCTCTCTTGACCATGTCCTCTCTCAGCAGGATAGAGGACTATCAGAATGGGGATAGGATTAGGGAAGAGAAGGAAGAAAGCACTAAATCTCAAAACTACCCCATGCCCCAGAAACAATCCCCCCAAGAAGGGGGTATCTTGTCCTTCTCAAGGGGGAGGACTCCCCCCTTTCTACCCAAAACCATATACACATGCAACCCTCATCTACATCCTAGTTTCTCTTGCCCGGGAGTTATCAGTTCAAGAACTGGATTCAACTCTCAGGAGGAGGAGACAGAGGGAGATGCTACTGGAGACCCTAAGCCCTTGAAGAACATGAGGGAGATGGAATTCTCCCTGTAT